>JAQPPZ010004597.1:0-18759 GCA_028583015.1 Wollemia nobilis | reverse complement strand
AACATGATATCAAAGTGGATATGGAGCTTCATCACTTGGTCATGAAGAAAGTTTATTTAGAGCCTTTGATCTTTCTTCCAACTTCTAGGATGAATTAATTCTTAGATATTCATAAGCACCTTCGGTAAAAGAGGCAAAGGGAAGATCTAATTTTTTCTTTCTCTAATTTTTTTTTTTTTTTTGGAGAATTTATGCCTACTCCTGGTTATGTTTGATTATTTGAATTTTTTGCACCTATTTTGTACAAATACAAACCACTTATAGCAAAATAAGTATTGTCATTTTGACTTTAGAAGGGTTTCTTGACTTCTTTATAAAGATTCAAACATTGTTTTCCCACAAAGAGAACTTGGTGCCATCGTAAAGGAGAAGTGTGATGTTTTCATCCCATTTGGGAGCTTTGGTGACCTGGATAAAAGAAGGAAAAAGAGGCGTATTCATTTACCTTAGTTCAAATCTTGTGCAACATGTTTATTTAAATGGTTGGATATCTTTAATATTATGGATCACAATGCCATTTTTCATGGATAATGCACACCTTTGGACCCAAGTAGTGATGGCAGTAATCAAGCTAGACGGGTGTAAGGAAAAAGAGGAAAACATATATATTTTTATTATTTTCCTTGTAGAAAAATTGGACGAATTTAAAAAACTATGTTTTTCAAAAATGTCACTTTAGGGCTATTTTAAAGGGCAAACTTATAAAGGCCATAAATTTTGTATACAACAATGTTTTGAGCCCATTTTTTTTTCAAATTGCATAATTTTTTGAGATTTTTGCATTGGTGGTATTTTTTCAAGGACTTACTATAAGTGGAGGGACATCTCATTGTGTGATTATCTTCAAATCCTATTGCCCTATTTCAAAATGGTAAATTTATTATATATTATGCAATCAAAATCTTTGGTATTATTTTTGAGAGATATAATTAGATTTATGATAGTTTCAATAGATTTTGAATCTTTCAGAGGCATTCATGGAAAGAATCTAGAATATGCTTAAGCTAGTTCCTCTTCCTCCTTTGAACTATTGGTTCAACTTATTCACAAAGATCAAAATTTTCATGATCTCTTCTTTCTTCTATTATTTGTCCAAGTACTCTTAGAATTTTGTGATGCCTCTTTGCATAGAATGATCCTTGCAAAGCCTTATTTGGTGATGAAAATCAAGTGGCCCAAGGATAAGTTGAAATTTCCAAACAAGATGATGTATGCTATAAAATGCAAAGCTATGCTTCCAAGTTTTACCTTATATGACTATAGAATATTGAAGCAAATTTTCTTTAGAGGTGTTACTCTTGACTTATCTTCCTCATTTGGAGTCTTAATAGAAGTGTCTTTTTGAAATGTACAAGAGCGTTTAACAATGGAAGTGATGACTATGGTCCTACCTAGAGAAATTCTTATGAAAATACAGTTTTGCATCAAAAAAAATTTAGGTGATGAGGGGGATCTAGATGAGTCTTCTTCAAGTGCATAAGCCCACTAGAACATCCATTATGGGGAAAGATGTTATTATCACTAATGAATTCTCTTCTTTTCCCCTTAGTCCAAATTATGAGGGGGTATTGAAAGTGTAATCTGACCTATGGACAAGACCAACATTATATGATGTAATCTTGTATAAATCTACAAGCAATCATTGTAAAATTATATTTAATTATTATAATATTTATTATATAAGCCCTATGGTATGCAATTAACCTTGTTATGGTTAAAACCAACTTATAACATATAATCAACCTTAATACCTATTGTTATGTTGGCTCAAGCTAAACACTTTTATGGGATTGGGGTTTGGTATTAGTACAAATATCCCCTACCACTCCATCTATTGTATTGGAGTGTTGTGATTCTTGTCTATAGATAATATAGTGATTCTTTATGGTGTCTATGATTGCCCACTATATATTTATCTATTTCATACTTTTTATACTTTATGTATAAGAATTGAGTGGATGAATTGCTTTTGTTCATTTTTGAAAATAGGTGTAAATTCCAACAATATTGTCTTTAATGTCTCTATGGATTTCTTTAATATTTTGAATTATTCAATAGTCTAACATTTAAGTGGTATTTTATTCATAAATTTAAATGGCTTAGTGATTTCCTTTCCTTTCCACAATAACATATGTACATACATCCTTGATCGTGAATTAAAAAACAAGACTAGTCCCACATCATATATTAGTTTCTATTTGACATAAGAAGATGGTGGTAATATAGAATCTACATATTTTTGAAATGCTTTATCTTGTATCAGTTGTGGCCTTCATCACCTTAAAAAAATGAACACTTATTATTTTCTACAAGATTGATATATTTCATAAAATCATCATTTTAATTTCAACTTGTTGATATCTTATATTAAAGCAGAAAACATGAATTTCTAGCAAGGAAATGCATCACATTCAACCTAAAAATGTATCATAAGGTATGGTACATTATATTAGCATTCCATATAACATTCCTAAAATTTCTATTTCAAATATATGGACATCATATCCTCCTCCTTAGGATAAATTCCTCCTAGAAGTTTACTAAGAAGGTGTGGTCAAGTTGGTCATCATCCTAATGACATATAAGTCTTAGAATAATAGAAGATAAAACACATATTATACACATAGTTGGGATGACCATTTGAAAACTCTATATATTGAAAATCTCATGCTCTTAGGTTGTTGCCTCCTCCTCCGCGATAACACTCCTTCTCTACCTATTTGTAATTGGATCAGTGTCACTTGCATCCAATGTATCCCACAAAATCCCATAAAACCAATAGCCTAATCAACTTACAATCGAACAATTTTTTAAATTCCTACTCTCTCAATACTTCCCACTCATATGCTCCAATTCCTATTAAAAGTAGCAGGGCATATTACATATAAATTCATTTGATTCCCATTCCCTCTTGACATGGACAAGGGATGAAAAACAATGCACAAACAATGTAGCAAACCTCCTCTCACATACAAAATACTTCAAGCAAAAGAAGGCCATGTTGTTGTATGACACAGGAAGGGATGCCCTAAGTATCCTTGTCGAGCGATCTTTGCAATTGTTGAGCTCCTTATATTACAAGAATATTTTATGTGCATCTGTAACCCTTAGACGCTCCCTAAAGTACAATTGCCCTATTTGAGGTAGCCATGTGGCTCCAAATGTTGAAGCTTTTAAAACTTCCATCTCTAACCCTTAGACTACTATGTGGTATTCTTCAAATTTTATAATAAATTTAGCTATAATTATATCATTACAACCCTACAACTATCAAAAATAGTCCATCTATATGACCTAATAAAAAAAGGACCATGACCTCTAGATGCTCTTTGGCTTTGGTTGTGCTCATTGGTTCCCTATGAACTAGCTTACCGTTAATCTCCATATTGCAAAATTTTGTAGCAATGCTCTCAATTATGCGATAAATTTCAAAAATCCCAACAAAAATGTTATCACTCTTTGATGCCTTGTTCATCTTACCTCGAGACTAAATACCCGACTTGCAGCTCATAAATCTTGAATTTCATGCAAAGTTATTACCAATATGTACATTCTATAGAGCTTAATCCATGCAAAAGAGATTATACTACCACGTAGGTTGGCAACAAGCATGGTGTAATCACTATTCATCTATTGCATATGTCATCTCATCTGCATTGGTATCCACACTCAAAAATCCATATGCATTTTCCCACTTGGAAGCCCTTTTGCCATGCGTCATGCTCTACATACGCATGTGCCACCCCTAGTGCTTGCACGTGCCTTGGTCTTCACATGGCTAAGCAATCGATCATCACACTCTGTTAAATGGTGTCGTATGTGCCACCAACATTTTTATAGTGCTTGTCACTACAAAATAGTCATCCAATGCTTTCTTGCATTGTAAAACCATCTTAACCATGCACAACCCTAATTAATTAATTTCATCATTGATTAATTAAATTTTAATCACCCTTTTTAATTCTCTTTTCCTTCTTTAAGGTAAGGTTGACTTTCATGATTTACCCAATTACTCCATTTACTAATTAATTGATATATATTCCTTAGTAATTTATTAATCCATCTAAACCACTTTTCATAACAACATTCACATCATATAAAACAATGCAAAATTTGTCAAAATGTTTTATATTTTATTTTTGATAAAAATATGATTGCAATAATCATTGACATCATTACATGACCTCAGAATCCCTAATTCATAGATCAATTCTAGGGTACCTAGTTACTAAAATTATAGGAGGTTGTCTATGGCCTGCTCTAAACACTATGAAAACCCCTGGGTTCCACATTCCAGAGGAATATCTGGTGAATGTCATCCTTGCTCTCATTTAAAGGTCTCCTATAATCTAGGATAGGATGCTAGAGCATTAAATATCTAAACTTTTATCATATCCAATCAAAGACCATAATGTTGTAATTCAACAACATCTCTATTTACCGTTGTAGCCCAATTTGTAGGTAACATGGGCTCCCTACTTCTTAGGGGTACTAGTAGTTCCTCAAACCTCGATACACTTCCAGTAATTGCCCCCTCAGCATCTTTCTACCATCTATAAAAATTATTGTAAACATAGGTCTTGTGTCTCCTGCATTCTCTTTCAACACCTGAGACTTCCCAACAAGTAGTCATATTCCCTAATGATTAGGTTGGAAAAGATGTGCTCTACCCTGACCATTAAACCTAATTGGAATTACCTATTTTGATACTATTATCTCATCACACCTAAAAAAATTTCTCCTTAATGCTAATGTGAATGCCCTTAGTTGGACATCCTTGACATAAGGATTTGACATCTAGCCCATGATCTCGTAAATTGCATAATTGTGCAAGTACATTTTGCACAATAAATCCTAATGCTCTAGAGCATTGTTAAAAATACCTTGCAAAATTACTTAGGCATGTCTACCTCATAAGACAAATCTTACAAAACTTTTGAAAACTTAAATAAAATCCACTTTTCTTTTAGCATGAGGGGATAAAGTCTTAGAGGAGGTTTGCATTCTAACAGGTTAGACACCAACTACCCAAGCGAAGTCCTTTGAGTCTTCAACCTATCAAGCTCTGATTGCACCTAAATGTTCTCTTCCTCTAGCTTAGTAATCACTTCCTCCTTTTCCTCAATAGCCTACTCCAATTTGTAAATTTTCACCATTAATTCAACTATCTCCTCTTCCATTTACGTCTGACAGACATCCTAGTCATTCTCTTTGGGCAACAACCTTTGTTGTTGCCTGAATTAAGAGCATTGTAAGACCAAGATGCATGCTTGTGGCCTGAACCACTTCTGTTGTGTCGGGTCCCTCTCTAGCACTCCCCCTAGGATCCTTGCTTGAACTTCTTGAACTTATGCTAGGACTTATAGTAGGGCTGACAATAGCACTCGCAACACCTTCCCCTTTAGGGAACCTCTATGTCCCTAATATGTTTGGCATGACCTCTTCAATCTCTTTCTCTTATGATAGGTGCTCTACCTATTGGCTCCTCAAGAGCACCACCTCCTATTCCATTTCCCTTATTTTCATTGTGCCTCCAATAGTTGTGCCCCTAGTTCCTCAAGCGATTCAACTTCAACCCCTTTCCTTTTTTCATAACACTTTGGACAATTCGATGACTCCTTTGTGGTCATCCCCAATTTTGCTTTAGGTTATTTCTCCTTTGAAATTTCCACCCCCATATGCTACTAAGTTAGAGACTCCCTTGGAGCAGCTATGCTCCTCCGAGAATGCAAAGTTATTTGCCTATCAATTGTCTACTCATTCTTAGTTGATAATGCAGTTGCCGCTCAAGGTGTGGTTGCGCCTTTGCTCAAAATAGGGGCACCCTACTGAACATGACTAGTCCTCCTTTTTGTGACTTGCACTAGCTGCTCATTCCTAAGCCATGCATTTTAGGTAAGGTTACTCTGTCCAACTAGTCAAGCACTAATAGTTTAATAAGTCTATGATGGGAAAGGGTCTCCAAATTTACTTTTTGCTAAAATTTAGTGCTCATGTTATCCAACATACAAAATAGATAATGGAACACATTCAACTTAAATTTATTAGAATTCTCTCCTCTTTTAACATGAATTAGAAAGTGGAAATGATGCCCTATGAGAAACAAATATCTTCCATCTATAAGAAAATACTTAATATGCAGTACAAAACAACTATGTCTTATGGTTGAAGGAATGAAGTCTTCTTGATGTTACCATCCGAAAGTAGAGTACAAACATTTTCCTCATGAGTGCCCATAGAATGGACCAAGGTTCATAAAATAGATAGACCTGTCACCCTTACCAATAGGGCTTCTATAACCTCAAGATGCAATCTTCAAATGATTTGTATGATTCCCCTCCACTTTGCTATAAACTCAACAGCTATGCCGTTGTCATATCCTTGCAACCTTTAAGAGTATGTCATTCAACTAGCCCTTTCAAATAGAGCTACCCCTTAGGGTTTTATTCCAATTTGCTTGTGTGAGTTAGTTCTGTGCAACTCATGTTCCTACTTTTGCCCATGGGGCTAAACGATCGTAGCATTTGTACCCTTAACCCGGGGTAAGACAGCCGACATCAAGATAAGTTAGTTTATGAGGAAGGACAAAGAAGATTAGATGATGTACGTCTGTGAGGTGCCGCCCAATGGATGAAAATTAACCCTATCATGAAGGGTCCCAGGTTCAACCGTCGAGGGACCCATCGTGGAATTTCGTGTTTTCAGAAAACCCGGGTAGAGCCAACAAACATCCGGATAGAGGAAAGAGGATTAGAGGAGCGCGCCTTTGAACCAATCCGTAGAGGCCGATTATTGGAGTGGATGAAATGTCTATATAAGCCATGAGAGAGCCAACCTCTCTGCTTCAACAACAAGTGCTTAGTCAGTTTTCCAAAAACGCTTTATTCTTCTTCTCCAGAGATAGGAGAATCACTTTTTTTATAAAGCTCTTGCTACTCAATACCGAACTAGTCCGCTTCGTTGTACCAGGTACCGATCAAGAAATAATTTTTTTCTCCCCCGGTTGTTGAAATTGTTTTTTTTTTAATTATTTTTTTATTTTTATAAAATGGATTTTAATGTAAATCTGAATGATATATGTGCAGAATGGGCTCTCCAAATGGAAATTATATGAGGATTTCATTTATCAATATAACTTTATTCAACTAAATTTTTGTTGTTGAAGTATGGTGCTCAACTTTATTTCCTTAAATTTAAACCTTAAACTTCTTATTTATAGTTTCAAAATCTTACTATTTAATTTATTTCTAAACCTTAAATGATTTTATTTTAATATATAACTATATAATAATTTAATATTTTACTTAAAAAATCATTTTTAACCAATAAAAAATTAAATATTATTATTTTCCACAAATAAATGCCTATAATATTGCTAGTTATATACATTGAAAAGATTTATCTAAATTATGGTTTCCGCTTTTTTTTTAACTTCTCATTCACATCAAAGTATTGTATTAGAAAGTATTGTATTAGTTTCCAATCCTACGGGCGTGCCCATGCATAGCCAGTAGCCCGATCCGACTCCTCTGCGTGTTGCACCTGATTGATGATGATGATCTGTTTCTTGCTTGTCCGATGGTCCCCTTCATGCCACGTGTTGAACCAGACTGACGAAGACGGTGTGAACCTTGTGCGTCCGACGGTCCCCATCTCACGTCGGGTTACCATTAACGAGACGGTGGGTGTGTTGGAAGCCTTCACTGATAGTTTGAACCCTGCTCTGCGCTTGCAGTTACTAAAAATTGTGATTGTAACCAATTCATCTATGTAACCAAAAAAGAAAAGAAAAGAGGTAATGCTTAAAAAATATTAAAAAATATAATGAAAAAATAAAATGTCTTTTGAAAATTAATTAATTATAAAGATTTAATGAAATGGTGAGTGAGATGTTTTATATTAAAAATTTTAAGAATTAGAATCTCCACAAACTTAATCTCTTCAAATTTGAAAGTACTTTTACTATCTTATGTTCTAATATATATACAAGTAACCCAATCAAGAAGGAATATGTTTTACACTAATTGACAACTATAGTGATTTTGTCACTATTTTTTTTTTATTAGTTGGACGAAAGGAGTTTTGAAAGGACCTCCAAACCTTATAACAAAAAGAAGCTAATCTCTAGCCACTAGGAGACTGAGGACACTTCAAACATTAAAGTCAACCAACCCTTGGACACAACTACCTATACCCATACCAACATATACTAGCTGAACAAACCCAGACACATAAGCCAAATAGAGATAAAAGCTGGGCACGCAAGCCTGCATGGATAAACAGAGACAAAAAATTGGGCACAGAGGCCCGACCAAAACATTCAAAAAGCAACATCCAATGGGGAGGGTTCCAGCCACCTGCCCTAAGTATTATGACTCAAGTTTGACCTTTGCCTGAATTCATTGTTCAACGATCTAAGGCCATCTGGGAAATTACCTATCCAAATGTAAATATCTTGTTGTGTAAGACCTTGATTAGCTCGGAAGTTCGTTGCTTTGTTACCTTCCCTGAACCGGTGCTTGAATTGAACTTCTTATAAATTTTGAATCATTCTTTTGGATTCAATTATAAAATCTGCAATAGTCTAAGAGGGATTTTGGTTTCTATTAATCATGTTGATAACATTGAGTGAATCTCCTTCTATGATTAGTTTCCTGCAATTCACCCAGTTTGGTTGGGAAACACCCTGAAATAATGCCCGAGCTTCAACAAAATGGTTGGTTTGATGACCCAAGTTTTAAGCAAAGGCAAGAAGGATTTTGCCCTCCGAGTTTCTAAAAAACCCCCTGCACCCGTCGAACCCGATTTCCCTTTAGAAGCTCCATCAAAGTTGAATTTCAGCCAACCTGATAGAGGGGGTTCCCAAATCGTGCTAGCCCTGTCCTGACTCACCTTGTTCATTATATTCTGAGGTTGAGTTAAAAAATCCAACGATCTCTCCAAACCGATCTCCCCTTCACAAGTTATCAAATCCAGTTTTAAAGCTTTCACATTTTCCATTGTATCTACAATGGCCCTTGAGGAGACTGATGTCTGAGGATGACAAATATTTTTAAAGGCACGGGCATTCCTTTCCTTCCACACTCGCCACCAAATATGGGGTAACTCAAATTTCCAAAATTGGTGTAGGTGGGGAGAGGAGAAGGGGGAGACCCATTGAACAACCAAGTCCTCCAGCGAGTTGGGAAGAACCCAAGCAACACCTAGCTCCAAAAAGAACTAATGAAAGACTTCAAGGGTATAGGCACAATGGGAAAATAAGTGGAAAGTCGATTCAAAAGCCTTGTTGCACATGAAGCACCTATTAGGAAAAATCATTCCTCATTTTTGAAGATTATCAAGAGTAAGGAACTTTTCCTAAATTGTCAACCAGAAGAACACATTGACTTTAGGTGTCAAGCCTTTAATCCAGACTTGATTTGTTAGGAACTAGGAGTCCGAATCATAGTCCAAGTAGCCATAAGTAAACTTAACTAAAAATTGACCATCTTTCTCAGGACCCCAAACCAACCTATCGTGAAGACCAATACCCGAGGTTAAGAACCATTTTATGGAGTTTTTAAAATTTATAAAAGCAAGTTTCTCCTTCTAAGAAATATTTTGGAAGTCAAAGGGCTCCCGCCGAAGATGACCATTGAATAATTCTAAAAATTCAAAAACTTTGGGATCAAAGAACCTATTTGTGATTGGCATCAGATAGGTGAAGGTCAGAATATATTCAAGAGGGGATGGTGAGGCCCAAGAATATCCTAAAACATCAATGGAATAACCATCCCCCACCACCCAACGAAGGCCTTTACGCACATCCGCCCGACTACCAACTATGTTGAACTGAGAAGCAGACCCCACTGGGAGAGCTTGGGATTTCAGGAAATTGTTACCACCACCAAGATGCTTAGACTTCACAATCTTAACCTAGCTGACATTGTCATCCTGAACTAATTTCCAAGATTATTTTGAAATCAAGGCTCTGCTCAACATTCTCAGCCTTCTCAAACCTAAGCCTCCTCTCCTACTGCAGACTTGATCCCATGCCACCAAGTGGACTCTCTTCTTCTCTTCAGCCCCTAACCATAAGAAGGATCACTGGATTTGCTCTAACTTATCAATAAATTTATTTGGAATCTTAACCAAGGAGAGGTAGTACACCAAGATGCTTTGTAAAGTGGCTTTGATCAATAAAATCTTCCTCGTTTGACTTAAAAGGGCACCTTTCCACCCCGCTAACTTCTTTTGAACTCTTTCAACTATTGAATCCCACAATGATGGTTTTGATGCACCTTTGAACAATGGCATCCCAAGGTAAACCAAGGGAAGGGAACCAATGCTGCACCCCAGAATATTTGCTATCTTCCTCTGCCTATCAATCAGGGTGTAAAAGAAAAAAAATAATTTTTTTCTAAAATTTACCTTCTGACTTGTCACATTCTCAAAATCCACCAAAATTGATTTAACCACTTTAGCTTGAGGGATTGATGCCACGAAGGAAAAAAGAGTGTCATAAATGAATTGGTAATGGGATATGAGATCTATTGATGGGCTAGCTTCAAACCTTGAATAACTTGATTAGCTTTGATGGACCTACCCAACGCCTCAGCCATAAGAATAAAAAGGTAGGGTGATAAAGGGTCTCTGTGACGTAGACCTCTATTGCTATGAAAATAGTCCACCGAAGATCCATTAATAATTACTAAAAACATGGCTGAAGATATACAAGATTTAATCAGTCTCAACCAGCACTAGGCAAAGCCAAACCTATCAAGGACCCTAAGAAGAAAATCCCAAGCCACTCTGTCATACGCCTTGTTCATGTCCAACTTGAGAAGAGTCTTGGACCTCCCACTTTTATCAATAGAGTGGATGATCTCATGAACAACAATAACACCATCCAAAATCTATCATTGGGGCATGAAACCACTCTACAGAGCATCAATGATCAAAGGGAGAAAAATTTTAAGTCTATTGGCCATGGATTTAGTCAAAATTTTAAAAATTGTATTACACAAGCTAATCGACCTAAAATCTGTAAATCCTTTGGCACCCGGTGATTTAGGCAGTAAAACCAAAAAGGTGGAATTTACATCGATTGTGATAAAATTAGATCTTTGGACCTCTCTGATTGCATTACAAATATCAGGACCTAGAATATGCCAAAATATTTGAAAAAATATAAGCGGGAAACCATTTGGACTTGGAGCCTTAAGACCTCCCATTGAGAATACCACCTTTATGATCTCGTCGTCATTGAAGGGATCACACAGGATCTTGTTCATATCTTTAGAGACCAGCGCTAGGATGTTACAGAGAAGGCAATTTTTCACTTGCAAGTTTCTGGAAACTAAGGAGCATAACAAGTCTTTGAAGAACTCCACAACACTTTACCTAATTTCGTTAATTTCCCTAGTAACCTCACCATTCGCCTTTCTAATTTCATTGATCCTGTTGTGACTCCTATGCCTCAATGCAGACGTAATTTTTTTTTGTGTTTCGATCTCCTTCTTTGAGCCATAAATTCCTTGATTTATGATGCCACATAATCTCTTCTTCAGTCAAGATATTGTGCAAATCCGCAAGCAAACTTCTTTCTTTGAATCTCACCGCCTCCACTACCTCCGACCTAGCTGAAATGGCTTCCACTTCTTTGAGCTTGCTCAATGAGTTCATTTTTTCTTAATAAAATATTACCAAAAATAAATTTATTCCATTCCTTCAGCTTTACCTTAATATACCTCAGCTTCAATGCAACTTGAGCAATAGGGTGGCCCAAAAAAATCTTAGCCCACCATTCCTTGATCTTACCTTCTAGGTTCGGGTGAGGGAGCCACATGGCCTCGAATCTGAAGAGCCTAGGAAAAAACTGATAATTTTGAACTTGCTCCAGCACTAGAGGATTATGATCGGAGGTCACTTTAGGAAGAGACTGCAAAGATGCATCTCCAAAAAAAGGTAGCCCTTCCTTAGATATGAGGATTCTATCTAGCCTGACCTGAATATTTTTTCATACCAATTGTTGATTTCTCCATGTATACCTAGATCTCTTCAGCTCCAAATCCATAAGCTCTTGGAAATTCACAAAAGAGGTAAAGTCTTCCATGCTTTTGTAGATTGGAGTCCCTCCTTTCTTATCATATGGGTATAAAGGGGTATTAAAGTCTCCTGCCAAAAGCCATGCTTCCTTGTTAAAAATCTCTCTCATAACTCATAAGGAGTCCTAGAAAACCAACCTATTCTGAGGATAGTTAGGGGCATAAATATTCGAAGTAACCCACTTGACCCCTGAGACTTTGGAAGAAAAAAAAATATTTATACTTTATCAGAAACTAGCAGAGTCAAATTTTCAATAGATTTCGGGTTCCACATACATAGCAGACCTCCTGAAGCTCCATTTGCCGAGATGGCAACAAAATTTGATTCTCTCCAAATTTTATTTTTAACTAATTCATTATTGTAACTATCTAATTTTGTTTCCAGTATAAGAATAATATTTGGCTTAAAATATTTCCTTAGAGAGGCTAGGGCTCTTTGTTTAGCAGTCCCATTCAGGCCTCTAATATTCCATGTGATGAGTCTCATTTATGATATTTGGAGCGATTACCCCCCTCAGGAGAATGGGGCGAGTGAGAAAATGAATCCAGTTTAAGTTGCTTCCCTATAGACTCTTTCTCAAATTTCAAATGGCTTTGCAAGCCATCTGCAATATCTGCTTCTACCCCCATATTCCTGGGCACTCCAACATCAGCCAATCCCTTTTGGGAACTTCTTGTTTTTGAATGCGAATATTTCATCCCTAACGAACCTTCTCCCCACTTCGATGACTTGGACATATTTGGCTTGGGAGAAGAGCTAGAGTCTTTCACCATCTTCAGAGGTGAGACAAGCACATCTGGCTCATCCTGATTTCTTTTCTCCTCCTTAGGGTTAGCATCTTTAGGATTTAAGCATTCAAAGGAATTATGAAGAAAATTTGATAAGATGTCTGTTTCAGTCACCAGCTCTGCTCTATCCACCTACAGGAGGTCAGAATAAACACTGGACTGATTGATATCAGTCGGCTCTGGGTTGCTAACTTCCATCACCCTAGAATCATTCTCAATTTGGTTGGGTCTCGAGTTCTCTGAAGCAAACTGGTTGGGGCTTGAGGCCTTAGATGGTCTTGACTGGGGATGGCCCTAAGAATTAAAATTTCCTTGCTTTCTAACGTAGTTCCCCTTGGAAACCTCCTTTCTATCTGAATACGAACCAGTCGAGTGGCCCAACCTCCTACAAACTAAACTCTTAATAAGTCTATTTTCATAGACTATCATTTGAGTCCATACACCGTGTTTGGAAATAAGATCGATATGACCTAGAAACTCTACCTTTGGGTCCGCCATTATGCACATTCAAGCAAAAATTATTTTGGATTTTGCTCTACTGACCGAGTTTATTAACACTAACTCACTAATCACATTAGCTATACCCCTTAGGATATCTTCATGCCAGAGATGGAAGGACAAATCAAGAAGACATACCCATAAAGGATTCAGATTGATCTTCTGGGTTCATGGATTAAAATTTGGCCCCACTTGCGTAGAAACAACCCTTTTCTTCCAAAGAACCAAGGACTCCCTCCAAGGATCTACTTTGAGTCATCGTAATTGAGTTTAATCAAGAAGAATGCATTAGAAATTGTAACAATGTCCAGAGAACCTTTCGGTTTCCATTAATGTGCAACATGTAATTTTTTTCTTGATATTTTCTTATATAGCCTTTAAAGTTGCTATTACATAAGTTGTAGAAGGATTTCTTGGCTATAGGAATAGAAGAAATATGTAGGTCTTCTACATAGAATATTTATGGAAATCCACCTTCCTCGTGACTTATAAATATGATCGATTGTAAAAGGTATTGGAAGTTGTTTGCTCATGCCTGGTATTGGCCTTGTGGGCTCTTCCTTTCACCCTTCTTTCCTATTATAACAAGGGAGTCTAAACCTTTTCTCATGTCTAGGGAACATTGAACCCTCTTGACCTCATTGTCTTATAATCACTTAAACATGTTAATGGAAGCCATGACTGATTTTGATCTATCCTTCTCTTGACTTGTCTCGATTCCTAACAGTGTGTTTTGTTGGGTTGTGTTTACTAAAAATAGGTGATGTTTTTTGTGTTCAATTGCCACATGTTGTAGTTAAACATTGAGGGTATTTTAATTATTTGATGCATCAACCTCTTAGATTAGGATTTACTTTTCTATAAGCATTAAATTTATTCATTTTTTTACTTTAATTGCAATTAATTATTTTTATTCCCTGGTCTCAGCCCCTAGAGGTCACTATGCATCAAGGAGTTAAATATGACTAGGAACTAGCTCATAATGTAAATTTGAATGATGTATTATGTAGAATGGACTCTGGAAATGGCAAGTATCATTATCACGTTGAGATCAATGGCTCAAAATTGTCAATGGCATCTCGAAGGTCTATAGGAACGACATTGTATTAAGAGGATGTAAGTGCAACAATGAGTTTTCCAAAGCCTAGATAAAGTTGTTTGTGTTTGTCGATGACTCATGAGAGCTCTTTTCATTGTAGGCTTCATCGATCATCATCAAACCACTAGGGAAAGAATCCATTACCCATCGCCAAAGCTTCACATCACACCAAGTCCGTGGAAGCTCTGTGATGACATCTATGAATCCAAGTTTATTTGTGTCATTGTCTACCTTTCCAAGAGCTCGAGACCCAAGCCAAATAGGATCTTCTTCGTATTCTTTGTGTGTACATTTCTAGTGATTTGTTAGAATATATTACATTATTTGATATGTAAGAAGATCAAAGGGTCACTTGAGGGAGATCAAAGTTCATTTGTGAAATCTATATTATGGACTCCTAGTTCCATATTTAATTGTACAAGTTTATTCAAATAAGAAGAAGCTATATGCATTGATTCTTATGTGTTACATTGTTGTTCCTTTATTTCATTGGTTCATAGATTTAGTAATTGTGTTTCTTAATTAGATATAAGGGTACTAAAGCTATCAGTGGTATCAAAGCCACAAGGGATACTAATTGGAGAATTTGAAGAACTGGAGAAGTAGCCATTGGAGAAGATTTGGAAAAGTTTTGAGTTAATAAAGAAGAAGCTCCTGAAAAAAGATAATCACATAAAAACTAGGATAATTGTTGCCATCCGACGACAAGCCCAAAAAGGATTTGAAGACTAAAATTTTTGGAAGGAGAGAAGGCAAATTTTTGGAGCAACATTCGAAAGAGTTTTGTATAGTAAATTGAAGAAGAATTTAGAAATTTTGGACTACATTTGAAGGCATTTTGGATAGCAAAATTTGAGGAGAATAATAGTTTTGAATTTCAAAGTTAATGGGCAACAATTTAAGAAAATACATAGCTACAAAATTGATGTTTTTAGGGCAACAAGTGAAAGGAAGAAAGAGCTTCATTTTTTATAGGTTTTGGTAGCAAGTTTGAACACCGAAATAGTGAGGAAGATAAGCAAGAAAAAGGTAGGAAAGTAAGGAAAGAAAATGTTTGCAAATAAGTGTTTATAGTTTCCTTGTTTAAGCATTCAAGGAGAGTGTTTATATCAAGCATTATAAGCACCATTATAATTATTAAAGGAAAAAAAAAAGGAGAAGCTAAAGTTCTAGTTTTTTGAAGTAAAAATTTAGAGCTTTCTATCACCATCAAACTTGCATCAAACCTGCACAAATTTAGCAAGTTAATAAGCTAGTTACTAGCTTGAAAAAGGAGCAAGATAGTATAAGGAACACAACAAGTAAGTTGCAGTCTTGAATGGAGAAGAGAAGATAAGGAGAAACCATCAAGCGTGTGGAGGAACCACCAAGTTTTAAGATATCAAGCATGGATGAGGATAAATAGGTTAGAAGTAAAAGAATAACAAGACAATTTGAAGTAGACCTAGCATAAGACCATCACAACAAAGTTGTTGTTGTAGCATAGGGGGTAGGCATCCAAGAGCCATTGCGTTTGAGAACAGACGACCGTGTAAGGGAGGAGGAGCCACCACATTGAAAGGTGAAGCCACTAAATGTGTAAAGGAGGTGCACCATTTTAAAGCCACCAAGTGAGCCGAGGAGAAGGTGCAAGTTTTAAGGAGCCACTAGAGATTGGAGGAGCCACCAAAACATCCATCCCAAGGAGTAGAATCGTTGCCTATGTATGCTGAAGAGTGAGAAACTGAATAAACATCGTTTAGACATCGAAAATATAGAAGGAACAACCAAATCATCAAGGATTGTAGTAGTCAAGGAGAAGGCAAACATTGATATTCATAACTTCCAACACATTGAAGAACACATGGAATTCAGTACTAAGGAATCAGGACACCACCAAGGAGTGCAAGCATTGAAGAGAGTTTATTTGCCATTTGTCAAGTTAGTTAAGAAGGTGAAGATGTTAGTCTCACAATGACACTAAGAGGGGGGTGAATCAGTGTAGCTCTTTAAAACTTAAATATTCAACACTCAAAGCCAAAACAATGAAAACATAAAACCAAATAAAGCAAGTATAACAAGAGAACATCACACAACACAAGATGTACCGAGGTTCACCGATTTGGCTACATACCTAAAAATGATTGTTTGGACTCCCATCCAAATCCAGCCTTTGCAAAGCACCAACTTTACAATCAATTTACCAACACCCACTAGAAGGAGCACCAACCCCTGATTTATCTGCACCAACAGAAAGGAGCACCAACCCCTCTACCAAGCACCCACTTGATTTTGATATTGATAATAAAATGACATATATGAATGTCTTCACTGAAACCAGAACCCTCTATGGTTTGTAAGCTCAAAATCTAAAACTTTCTATTTCACCCAGTATAACATCCCTCTCTTTGCATTACTCAGAATTTGAATCTTCTCTTCTCACAAAAAAAAAATTGATTGTTCTCTTAGCTCGTTCTGCCAATTGCTAAATGCTTTTTGGGTATTGTGCAACACTTTGTCTGCAAAATCCTCTCAAAATTTCAGCCAAAATGGATATCATATGAGAAATTTATGCCCAAAATATTGAAGTGACATTTTTCACCTCTCTCCAAAAATCACGGATTTTCACTCTTTATTTTTCTCCACGCACACTTCTCTCTTCACAAAATAAAGTCCCCACTTTTCAATAAAATCCCTTGTCACTTAAAAAGCACACACTTGCATTATTTTTCCCTTTTCAATTTTAAAAATATTTTCTTTAATGAAGTTTCTTAAAACAATATAACTTCCTTTTTTTATTTTGAGAAGGCATTTCGTCAAACACGTCACATGCAAAGAATTGACACCTTACTCGTTCTCTTACTTTGGAGCCACGTGACACCTCAAACAAAAAATGAAAGATGATCTATTTGATGACTTGAAGGTGTAACAACACTGAAACCGAAACTCTGGCGACTCTGCAAGGTCGAAATGGCCAATTGAAGGATTTTGCACAAGTGGAACAAATTGACATAAAAGTGACCTGTACCGTTTTTGCAACAATCATAACTCTCACCTCGTAACTCTATTTTCTATGAAATTTGAAACGTAGAATATATGCAATTCTTAAATACATCCAGTCTGAATATCGCTACATAACTCCTTATGGTTCGCCTGTACCACCTCCACGAAAATTGTTGCTGACACACTTTTTCCAAAAAGAGCATTTTTGTGACAGTCTTGCAACGCTTGTAACATTCGCCTCGTTTCTCCGTTTTGGTGGAAATTTGGAACACATGTTCTTAAATATAACGACCACCTCCAGTTCAAATTTTTCTATCAAATTCTTCTTGGTTTGCTCGCAGTGCTTCTGATAAAACTGCCATTTTTTGGCCTGTACAACCACTTGCCAAATCATCCGCCAAGATACCAGAAACGTCACCGATCAATCCAAACATTGTGCTGACACCTCCAATGCTGTTCTGGACTATTTCTTGACATGTTGGCATGTTCCAAACTGATCCATCTTGTCCAACTGCGCCCGTGACAACTTTTGCAATTTTTTGACAACTTCTTGACGATTTTTTCAACTTTTGCAAATTTGCACGAACAACCTATAACAACTTCACCCGAACATCAAAAACATCCTCATAAGCATTGAACATCACTATACATACTCCGAATAACCTCTGAACAACTGTCCACTACATCAACCTATCCATCTGAGTGTGTTGACAACAATGACAATACTGTCGTTGCACCTTGCTCAACAATCTCCCCCTTTGGAATTGTTGGCAGCAACACACGCACAATTTCTTGTAACTCTTCTCTCCCTTTGACAACAAGACCAAAGGGCTGCTGCAAACTCCCCCTGAGTCCATGCACAACATTCTCAGGTAAAAATTATTACACTTAGCAAAAATCACAAACATGAGCAAAAAGATAAACAAATACACAAATGCTCCCCCTGAGAATGTGGCCCCAATAGCTAGTCAATTCTTGGGAAGTGTGACCACTCCCAATTTCTTGTGAAGGTACTCAAATACTTCCTTGGGCAATGGTTTGGTGAAGATATCCGCTACTTGCTCTGTTGTTGGAACAAAATCCAACTTAACCTCACCTTTCGCAACTTTCTCCTTCAAAAAATGATACTGGATAGCAATATGTTTTGTGCGAGAATGCATAACCGAATTCTTTGATATGTTAATGGCACTGGTGTTATCGCACTTAACTGAAATCAACTCACTAAAATTAATGCCAAGATCCTTCAGAGTTTGTTTCATCCATAACACCTACGTACAACACATTGTCGCTGCAATGTATTCTACC
>JAQPPZ010004596.1:0-17750 GCA_028583015.1 Wollemia nobilis | reverse complement strand
ATAAAAACCTAGATCAAATCTATTGTCCATGTTTTTAAATAAAACCTTTTATTTTCCATGCCTTGGTTTTCACAAAAACCCTTCATAGATCCTTTTGACATTTACTGCTCTATTGACATCAATGACAACATTTCAGCTTAGGGACTCAAAATTTTCAACATACAAATTTTATGTTGGGCATGCAAATAAATAGAGATCGTTCAAACAAAAAATTGTGGCTAAAAAAAAGTATGTTGAGACAGTATTGAAGAGATTCAATATGTAGGATTGCAAACCAGTGAAGGTACCTATTCCATTGGGTGAAAATTATTTGATGAACAATGTCCAAAAATAGAAGAGGTAGAAGAAATGTTCCATGTTCCTTATGCAAATGTTGTAGGGAGTTTAATGTATGTCATGGTGTGTACTAGACTAGATATTGCCCATGCAATGGGAGTTTTGAGCAAATATATGTCTAATATTGGTAAAGAGCATTAAACTACTGTAAAAAGGGTTTTCAAATATTTATGTGGTACATCTATTTTTCAATCTATTACGAAGGTACAGAAAACAAAAACAAATCCTTGGATATAGAAGGTTTTGTTGATGCAAATTGGGTTGGAGATCTTGACAATAGAAGATCTACTAGTGCATATGTATTCAACTTGTTTGGGAGCTATTAGTTGGATGAGCAAAATATAAATTGTTTTTGCTCTTTCAACCACTAAAGTTGAGTACATGGCAACCACTAATGCAAGTAAGGAAGCAATATGGCTACAAAGACTATGTGCTAAAATTGGGTTCTTTCAAGGAGCTATGAAGATAAAATTGTGATAGCCAAAGTGCTATATTTCTGGCAAAGAACCTTGCTTACCATTCAAGAACAAATAATATTGATACAAAGTACCACTTTAGTATGGACATGATTGAACAAAAGAAAGTGTTGCTAGAAAAGTGGATACAAAGGAAAATATTTTAGATGCTTTAACCAAGGCAGTTAGCTCAGAATAGTTCATGTTTTGTACAGTTAAAATGGGTCTGGCAAGACTGGATATTGGAACTAACATTGATTACAACCTTTATGCAAAGTATTCAACAAGTGGGAGAATGTTGGATGTATCTCATCCTTTGTAGAGGAAGTATTGTATGGTAGGCCCCTACTTTCTTGCCCCCTTTTTTTGGAGATATTCTTAGAGCTATTTTTGGAGGTGTTGGAGGGATTCCTATGATTGGTGGGTATGGGTGGTTTTAGCCCATGGTATTGTGCCCATGGTATTCTAATACCACATTATGGTTTAGTTTTGTAAGAGTTTCCTTTATATTGATCATAATGTCCCATTATAGGAAAGGTGAATAACAATAGAAAAGGAGGTGTGGCTCTTGTTTGCTAGACAACCCATATTGAGTGAACCAAAATAAATCTCTTGTGTTCTATGTGCATGTATCTTGTGAGTTGTTATTTTCTTCTGAGTTATTTATTTCTACATTATTATTCTAGAATAAGTCTGGCTATAGCTCTTCATAACCAGCAGATATACTGTAGCTTACCTTGTAGACTACGGATCTCAGTCAGGGTACGAGGAGGAGGCATATAAATGATAGCTACTACTTTAGTAGATTCCACTTCAATGCCTTGCCTAGACACTATAAAACCAAACAACTTTCCAGATGTGACCCCAAAAACACATTTAGTTGGTTTAAGATAAAATTTATGTTGTCAAAGCCTTTCAAAGATTCATCTTAGGTCATGGACATGATCCTTTCATTTTAAGTAACAAGCCAAAAGGTCATCGACATAGTCCTAGAGAATATCATGCATCATGTCATGGAAAATTTAAGTCATGGCTCGTTGATAGGTAGCTTTTGCATTTTTGAGACCAAAAGGCATGATCTTCCAGTAGAAGGTACCCCAAGGGGTGGTGAATTTTTTATTGGCCTGGTCCTTAGGAGCAATCATGATTTTATTGTAACCCGAGAAACCATCCATGAGTGAAAGCATTCCATATGTGGCAGTGAAATCTACAATCTAGTCTATGTTGGGAAAATAAAAATCATCCTTGGGACATGCTAAGTTAATGTCTCAAAATTCAGTACATACTATAATTTTTCCTTCCTTCTTAGCTACGGGAAGGATATTGGAAATCCAATTAGAATAGTTGATGGCTTTTGTAAAACCAATATCAAGGAGTTTCTGGAGCTTCCCCTTGATTGAAAGGGCAACCTTCAGATGCATATTTCAAAGTTTATGCTTAGCAGGCTTAGCACTAGGATTAACTATCAAATGATGCATGACAAGGTATGGATCAAGCCCTAGCATGTTGACATACGACCAAGAAAAAATATCCTGATATTATTTTAATAAATTGGTCAATTACTCCTACTCGTCCATGTTCAAGGCTTTACCTAGCTTAAGGATTCTAGGGGCTTTCTCAAAACCTATGTTCACATATATGGTCTCCACAATAATAATGGACAACTCGTACTCAAGATAAGGTTGGGTAGGAATTTTTAGAATTAAAGTGCATTATGCCTCTATTTTGACACTTGTCATTTATCATATAGGCCTCCTGCCTATATATGTAACACTTTTTGTATCAATATATATCTTATAAGTTTTTATATATTCATGGTGGATCTAGTTAGTGACCTACGAGAGGAAACATCCTATGAGGATGGAATAAAAAGGCAACAGACCCAGAAGTGGCTGACCCTGAGGCACCCATGATGACCCTGAACCACTTCCACGGTTTTTTTCCATTGGGTCAGCCATCTAAGTGCCTCAGGGTCATGATGGGTGCCTCAGTGTCAGCCACTTCTGTGTCTATTGCCTCTGTAGGTCATCCTCAAAGGATGTTTCCTCTTGTAGGTCACTGACTAGATCCACCATGAATATCAAATCCCTCCTCATGGTGAACTCAATCTAGAAGGTGTCGGTCTCTGCCAAAAATGCACCTTAATACATAAGAAAAAATGAGCCATGAAATACAATAAAATGAGCCATAGAAGCCAAATATGGAGGAGAAGAAGAAAGAAGAATAGAAAATAATCTTTTGAAGTGTCTTCGTCTATAGTCTTCAGAAGTAGATCTGGAAAAAACTTGGATAGAGTCTAGGGTGTCTATGTTTGTAGTCCCTAGAATAAGTGTCCTTATGGTAGTCTCCTCATCTTACCGAAATGCATGGGTAACCAGCCGCTGCATCCACCAAGTAGAAAGAGGATAATACTAGATACTAGGTTCACTTACAATTGCCTTGGGAGTGTCGGGTACAACCGAGAGTGCACTCCAAGGTAGAAAAACTTTGAGGCTAAAAAACTCAATTGAAATAGCCTCAGAATTACAAATGGACACCACCAATGTGTCTGTCTTGAAAAAATCTTTCCAACGACTATAAACATGGCTATAGTCGGATCTCAATAAGTCTTTCATCCATGGGAAAAACAACAGTAACCTCACTAAGCAGCAAATACCCCTCACAATGTGGCGGCATCGCTCTCTAGCAGAATAAAAAACATATCAATTTACCCTCGTAGGGGAATTACATGGGCCATCTAGGCCTTCCACTCTTCATTTCCTATTTGGAAAAAACATTAAACAATGCCCAAGAATACAATAAACAGGCCATGTAGGTCTTCCACTTCCACTCTCCATGTGGAAAAAGAACAGGGCCAATAAGGCCATCTTGTCGGCCAATAAAGAACTTCACCGTGATTTCAAAATTTTCCCTCCAAGAGAAATTTCATTGGGAAACATGTGAATCTTTCACTTTTACTGCCCATGTGGAACAATAATGAAAAACTGTAATAAAATGTGAACAGATTTCATTATTCAGCAACAGGTTAAATAATACAGCAATGCCGGGAATAGACACCGGCTGAACTGAACTCTGTTACAGCAGTTGTAACAGTGAACTAAATAATGAATAGAGACAAATAGAATAAGTATGCTAACATCCCCATTTATTACATTATTTGGGTAATGTAATAACTAATAGCTATACTAGACTACTAACATCCCCTTACATTATTTTGCAATACAAAGTGATCTACGAAACAATTCAAGTTTGACACGTCCAAGTGCCTTAGTGAAAATGTCTACAACTTGAGCATCGGTGGGAATGTGTTGAAGCTGAATTCGATGCTTTGGAACTTCATATCGAATGAAATGACATTGTGTGTCAATGTGCTTTGTTCTTTCATGATGGACTGGATTCTTGACGAGGTTCAGAACACCCTAATTGTCGCAAAACAAGTGTATTGGAGATTTTGATGGATGGCCCATACTTGTCAGAATGCGATGCAACCATATCACTTCACACACAGCTTTACGTGCGGCACGATACTATACCTCTGTTGATGAAATAGCAACCACCTATTGCTTCTTGCTGTGCCAAGAGACAGGATCGGATCCCAAATGAAAAATGTATCCAAAAGTTGACTTGCGATCATCAAATGATCCGGCATAGTCGGAGTCCGTGTATCCTTGCAAGAAGAATTTGTTGTTCCTCTTGTATTCTAGGCCATATTCCATAGTACCACGAACATAGTGAAGAACACGTTTTGCTGCTTTCCAATGAGTGGTATTAGGCTCCTGCATGAACCTCGAAAGATAGTTGACAGTAAATACGAGATCTGGCCTAGTATTGGTCAGATATATGAGACTCCCAATCAACTGTCGATTGAGAGTACCATCTACCTGAGGTGAATCATCATATCACGATAACTGAAGTCCATTCTCCATCGGAGTCATGTGATATTTTTCTAGCAATGTCTTGGCATATTTTTTCTGAGACACTTTGATGGAGTGCTCCTTCTGGCTGAATTCCAGACCAAGACAGTAATGGAGAAGTCCGAGATCTGTCATCTCAAAATATTTGCACAAGTTTCTTTTGACAGTAGAGATCATAGTTTCTGAACTCCCTGTAATGAGTAGATCATCCACATAGAGTACAAGCAACACTATCTCGAACCCCTGTTTCTTGAAATAGAGGTTTGCATCTGACGGACATCTCTTAAATCCATGCTGCATAAGGTGATTGTCCATTTTTATATACCAAGCTCTAGGAGCTTGTTTCAGACCATACAAGGATTTGACCAATTTGCAAACCTTCTGCTCTTGGCCTTCCACTTCAAATCCTTCTGGCTGAGTCATGTAGACTTCTTCTTGGAGATCACCATTTAGAAAGGCACTTTTGACATCCATCTGGTGAACTTTCCACCCATATTATGCTGCCATAGCACACATAACCCAAATTGTGGTCATCCGAGTAGTAGGTGCAAAAGTTTCCTCATAGTCAATGCCTTCCTTTTGAGCATAGCCCTTTGCAACAAGACGGTCCTTATGCTTATCAATTGTTCCATCTGCCTTGTACTTGACTTTATATACCCATTTGCAGCTAATGGGTTTCTTTCCATGCGGCAGATCAACAAGCTTCTAAGTTTTATTTCTCATCAAAGACTCATACTCTGTATCCATAGCGGCCTTCCACTAAGGCTCACTAAGAGCATCTTGCACTGATGCAGGTTCAAGATCATCTATGGTAGACATGAACGCCCTGTCATCATCAATATCCATATCCTCTACTTTTGTACTTGGAGTTACAGAAAGTTCCTCAAAATATTGACAAAGATCATCAACCTCACCAGTTTCTTTGGCTTCTTTTTCCTTTTGAGCCATACTGCGTGTACGAGGTCTATCCAAGTTCAAATTGGGAGGAGTGGATAAATTTGCATCTCTGATTGTATTTGTACACCATTTTGGGTTCTTCTTCGGTGGTGGTGAAGAAGATGTAGAAGGACCTCCTGTCTGTGTTGACGAAGGAATCTTCTCTTCCTTAGATTCCACAATATCTAGGTGTACTTTAGATGTGCTCTGTGATGTGAAAGCTTCATAAAAGACAACATCTCTGCTGATATGAATTTTCTTGGTCAAAGGATCTATCAAACGATATCCTTTAGAGTGCTCATCATACCCAAGAAAAATACATCTCAGTGTTTTCTCATCTAGCTTCTTCCTTTTCTCTTTCGATATGTGCATGAAAGCGTGACATCCAAAAATATGAAGATGAGATATGGAGGGTTTTCGACCACTCCATGCTTCCTGTGGAGTCATTACTTTTAGGGCATTTTTGGGTGCCCTATTCAACAGATATATTGTAGTGGTGACAACTTCTACCCAATATTGTTGCCCAAGAGTAGCTCCTGTGAGCATACAACGAACCATTTCCATGATAGAACGGTTCCTTCTCTCAGAAACTTCATTTTGCTGAGGAGTATAGGCAGTTGTTAACCGTCTCTTGATTCCATGCTTATCTAAGAATGCAGAAAATTCATTAGAGGTAAACTCCCCCCCTCGATCTGAGCGGAGGGTTTTAATAGAAGCTCCTGACTCCTTCTCAACGGATTTCTTGAACTGCTGGAAGAATGCGAAAGCTTCAAATTTTAGTTGGAGAAAGAAAACCCACATCTTTCGTGAGTAGTCATCTATGAATAACTAAAAGTACCTCTTCCCTCCACAACTGTTGGGTGTGAAAGGACCGCATAGATCGGTGTGAATTAACTCTAGAGGTTTTCATGCTCTTGTTGAGCTCTTCTCAAATGGTACTCTATTCTGCTTTCCTGCCAAGCGATCAGAGCACACTAGCAATGTGGCAGAAAGGGAAGGAAGACCCTTTACCATCTCATACTTACTGAGCTCAAGTAAGTAGCCAGAACTAAGATGCCCATATCTCTTGTGCCATAGGGAAGTTGCCTCCTTGGTAGAGACAATCATGGAAACATGTGGAGTAGAGATAGCATCTAGGGCAAATAAGCCATGCTTATATGAAGATGTTGCAATCTGCTTACCCTTCCTGGTAATAGTACAACACTTCTTTCCATTCTCAACATGAAAGTTGACAACCATATTTCTATTTAGGATTTGTGTGACTGACAGCAAATTGTTAGCCAATCCCGAAACATAGAGGACTTTGTCAATCTGACACTTTCCATCAGGAAGAGTGACTGAAATTGTACCCTCTCCCTGAAACTTGTAGGTTTTATCATTAGCAATTGTGATAGGTTTGCCCTCTTTGGCCACAAATGATTCAAACCATGATCTGTCGCCAGTAATATGTTTGCTAGCTCTAGAATCGACATACCAGACAAGATCCCTCTATGTGGAATCTGTGGTAGTCATGAGCACCTTGTGTGCCCATTCAGAATCTGAGTCAAATTCTTCAACAACAACATTCACCTGGGGTTGCTTGTTTTTATTTTGTGGTTTGTTTTGGCCTTTCTGCTTGTTCTTATGCCAACACCTGTTGGTGTCATGGTTGTATTTCTCACAGATCTTGCACCACCTCTTCTTCTGTTGAGGTTGTTTGCCTTTTCCTTTCGTATCTTGTTGATAATTTCCTCCTTTCTAAAAGTTGCCTCATTTTTTCCCATTACCTTTCTTCCTAGAACCTTGTCTATTGGTGTATAGGGCTGTATTGGAAGAATCATCCTTGTGAAGTTGGCGTGCCTCTTGTTGTTGAAGCAGATTGACCAACTCGATGTAGGTAATTTGTCATTGAGACACCTGGATGGAGGTTATCAACATATCAAATGAATAAGGTAAAGCTCTCATCACAAGTGAAATGAGAAGCTTTTCGTCCACAGTATCTCCCAAAGAATTCAATTTCTCTTTCAATTCAGACACTCTGCACAGAAAGAGTTCAACTGTTTCACCCTGTCTCAAACTCAGGTTATGAAGTTGTTGTTGAAGATGAAGAATGGTGGAGTCATTATTTCCCTCATATATGGTTCTAAGGGCATCCCATGCCTCTTTACCACTTGCTTTGTCAGCTATATGAGGTTGCACTTCATCTGAAACAACAAACAAAATGAGCACCTTTGCTCGACTATATTTCTTGTCAAAAGCTATCTGATCTCGCGGAAGGACTCGTGGATCCCGCTTGTTGGTGAAGGCCTAGTTGCTACTCCAGTAACAATATCCCACAAATCTTCCATTTGGAGAATTTCCTTCATCTTATGTTTCCATGGTGTATAATTTGGACCTTTCAATAACTAATGCGGATTAGTCATCAACTTTGCAATAGCGGCCATAGTGAAGGTTCTTTATATCACCAATTGGTCCCCCTTTCGATATACCTTTTGCTAGGCCGTTATACCATACAAAATACCCGCCCTTACATGAGGGAAACTATAGGTATTTAGAAAGATCAACAAAAATCACCCGCCCTTACGTGAGGGAGACTATAGGTGAGTTTTAGAGATCATACGATACGTGGAACATAAGCGGTACTGAAAGGGAATCACCTTGTTGATGGCACCTACCATAGAAGATTCTTCTCATGCATGGGGTGTAACTTCCCCTAAACACTATGAAGAATACTTCCTCAGGATTTACGCCTAAACACAAGTGCGATAAAGGGTAGTGGATGGAGTAAAAAAATGCAAAAATGGCTAACTTATCTCTCCCCGACAATTTATAGAGAACAAGCTCAGACGTCGTTGTAGCAGCTATATTAGGCGTCGGATACAGTAGCCAAATCACAAAAACTTTACCTGTAAGTGCTGGCCAGAGGTATCACAAATACCGAACGTTGTAGTGCAATAAATTGCACGGATGGGTTTTAATTATTTCGGGGACTTAGGGAGTGTTTTGATTTTAATTTTTAATGTTATAGTGCAAAAATGAAATATGCAACATACAACAAAAAAAATGCCCATAGGAATAACCCACAAGGTGTCGGTCACAGCCGAAAATGCACCTTTTACAATTCGCCAAATTGCTTTTTCAGAAAATTACTCACATTCCCCCTTTGATTTTTTGAAAAAAATATCCCCCCTTAAAAAAAACTCTTTAACAAAGCATTTTAATAATTATTATACATTTAAAAAAAGTATGTTGAGACAGTATTGAAGAGATTCAATATGTAGGATTGCAAACCAGTGAAGGTACCTATTCCATTGGGTGAAAATTATCTGATGAACAATGTCCAAAAATAGAAGAGGTAGAAGAAATGTTCCATGTTCCTTATGCAAATGTTGTAGGGAGTTTAATGTATGTCATGGTGTGTACTAGACTAGATATTGCCCATGCAATGGGAGTTTTGAGCAAATATATGTCTAATATTGGTAAAGAGCATTAAACTACTGTAAAAAGGGTTTTCAAATATTTATGTGGTACATCTATTTTTCAATCTATTACGAAGGTACAGAAAACAAAAACAAATCCTTGGATATAGAAGGTTTTGTTGATGCAAATTGGGCTGGAGATCTTGACAATAGAAGATCTACTAGTGCATATGTATTCAACTTGTTTGGGAGCTATTAGTTGGATGAGCAAAATATAAATTGTTTTTTCTCTTTCAACCACTGAAGTTGAGTACATGGCAACCGCTAATGCAAGTAAGGAAGCAATATGGCTACAAAGACTATGTGCTAAAATTGGGTTCTTTCAAGGAGCTATGAAGATAAAATTGTGATAGCCAAAGTGCTATATTTCTGGCAAAGAACCTTGCTTACCATTCAAGAACAAATAATATTGATACAAAGTACCACTTTAGTATGGACATGATTGAACAGAAGAAAGTGTTGCTAGAAAAGTGGATACCAAGGAAAATCTTTTAGATGCTTTAACCAAGGCGAGTTAGCTCGGAATAGTTCATGTTTTGTACGAGTTAAAATGGGTCGCAGCAAGACTGGATATTGGAACTAACATTGATTACAACCTTTATGCAAAGTATTCAACAAGTGGGAGAATGTTGGATGTATCTCATCCTTTGTAGAGGAAGTATTGTATGGTAGGCCCCTACTTTCTTGTCCCCTTTTTCTGGAGATATTCTTAGAGCTATTTTTGGAGGTGTTGGAGGGATTCCTATGATTGGTGGGTATGGGTGGTTTTAGCCCATGGTATTGTGCCCATGGTATTCTAATACCACATTATGGTTTAGTTTTGTAAGAGTTTCCTTTATATTGATCATAATGTCCCATTATAGGAAATGTGAATAACAATAGAAAAGGAGGTGTGGCTCTTGTTTGCTAGACAACCCATATTGAGTGAACCAAAATAAATCTCTTGTGTTCTATGTGCATGTATCTTGTGAGTTGTTATTTTCTTCTGAGTTATTTATTTCTACATTATTATTCTAGAATAAGTCTGGCTATAGCTCTTCATAACCAGCAGATATACTGTAGCTTACCTTGAAGACTACGGATCTCAGTCAGGGTACGAGGAGGAGGCATATAAATGATAGCTACTACTTTAGTAGATTCCACTTCAATGCCTTGCCTAGACACTATAAAACCAAACAACTTTCCAGATGTGACCCCAAAAACACATTTAGTTGGTTTAAGATAAAATTTATATTGTCAAAGCCTTTCAAATATTCATCTTAGGTCATGGACATGATCCTTTCATTTTAAGTAACAAGCCAAAAGGTCATCCACATAGTCCTAGAGAATATCATGCATCATGTCATGGAAAATTTAATTCATGGCTCGTTGATAGGTAGCTTTTGCATTTTTGAGACCAAAATGCATGATCTTCCAGTAGAAGGTACCCCAAGGGGTGGTGAATTTTTTCTTGGCCTGGTCCTTAGGAGCAATCATGATTTTATTGTAACCCGAGAAACCATCCATGAGTGAAAGCATTCCATATTTGGCAGTGAAATCTACAATCTAGTCTATGTTGGGAAAAGAAAAATCATCCTTGGGACATGCTAAATTAATGTCTCAATATTTTAATCACATTCCCCCTTTTATTTTTTGAAAAAAATATCCCCCCTTAAAAAAAACTCTTTAACAAAGCATTTTAATAATTATTATACATTTAAAGTTAAAATAAATAATTTTAATTTATATAGTTTTTAAAAACTTATAAAAAAATAAATCAAAATTAAATTTTAATTTATAAAGTTTTTAAAAAACTATAAAAAAAATAAATTAAAATTAAATATTTTAACTAAAAAATAATAATTAAATAAAACCTTTGAAAAAAAAATTTATACCTTAGGGGGGAGTCGGCGGGATTTGAACCCCCGACCTACAGGCTCCCAGAGCCTTACCGCACAGCTCACTGCCAAGTGAGCTAGCGGGCTGATCCGAAGGGATCAGTGGAGCCCTCCTTTTTCAACTCTGGTTGTGCCTCCTCCTCTCTGCAACCCGAGCCCACTGTGGCTGCCTCCTGCGCGTCGCGGCTCGCTGGTCTCGCAGGCGGTCTCTTTTTTTTTTTTAAATTCGCTGGCCTGCTTTCCCGTCTGCGTCACGATGCGCGCATTTCATGCTGCATCTGTGCGTCAGGGGGGGGCAGGGGGGAGGGCTGGGCACTCCCTCGTGCGCAATACGCACATCCACGGGGGGGGGCTACGTAGGGCCCGCGACGGCCTGCGTCCTCCAACGCGCAAGGCCCACGTCGGCCCTGCGTCCTCCAACGCGTAGGGCGCGCTACATCCAATACGAACGTGGCACCGCTACGTCCTCTAGCGGATGCACTACGTGTGCACTGCATCCAATGTAGACGTGGCACCGCTGCGTCCTCCAGCGGACGTGCACAGCACGTGCTGTGTCCAACGTGGACGTGGCAGCGCTGGGGATGCAGCTTCCTACGTCTCACGGGGATGCTGTGTCCTACGCGAAATATATATATATATATATATATTATATTAATCTCAATTAATCACGATTGCGTGATTAAAAAATTATTCGCACTCAGAAAAAGAACGCAGCAGCCTTCTCCCAGCTGAAAACGCAGCAACCTCCAGCCTTTCCCTGCAAAAAAAATCCGAAGCTGGCTCTGATGCCATGTAATAAAATGTGAACAGATTTCATTATTTAGCAATAGGTTAAATAATACAGCAATGTCGGGAATAGACACCGGTTGAACTGAACTCTGTTACAGCAGTTGTAACAGTGAACTAAATAATGAATAGAGACAAATAGAATAAGTACGCTAACAAAAACTAGTGCCCCCATGCTTTGAAAAACTTTTAATTAAGGCCATTGGCCATATATATATATATATATATATATATATATATATATATATATATATATATATATATTAATAAAGGCCCTCCCACTTGTCTTTGCAAGACCACATGCTATTTTAATATCACTCACATAATATTTAAAAAAATTGGGGTTTCCCAAATGTATGTGAAAGGACCTCAACAAATCCCATAATTCTTAAAAAAGAAGAAGAAATGGTACACCTCACGAGTGCGGCACTCCACCTGATGACCTGCCCCGCCAAGGAAATCGATATTACACACAGAGAGGAAGTTGCATGCAAAAAATGCACTTGATCCCATCATCAAACAGCTTAAGGACTTCATTTTTCATGGACGTCATTGCGTCATCGCCTGGCCCCACACCTCTGTCCTCTTCGTCATCATTATGCTAGTTTTGTTGCTGGTAGAAGCTCCTCCGCTCATGAGTTTCTGCCTCCTCTGGGCCTTCTGCTTGTTGGTAAGAGTCTCGTTCGCCTGAATAGCCCTGATTCGACTCAAAAAATCTTTCCCATCCCCGATGCTGGCAGGCGTAGATCTGATGGCAGTAACATTCTTTCTCAGAAGCAAACAATTGGGGCAAAATCAGTACCAATATGTCTGGGATGATTCATGATAATGACCTGGGATGTGGATTTGACTGCCTCCTTTGTTGGGTCATTTTTAGAATTAGATGCCACATATTCTCACTTGATATCCTTAACAACAATGTTTTTCACATTGAATCCAACATTGTCACCTGACAATGCCTCTTGCAGAGCTTCATGGTTATGAGCGAAAGGCTGCTTTTTTTTTTTTTTTCTAGACAAATAGAACATTATCAATTTTTCTTATACCAGATTCTTCATTTGGACAGACTATGTTGCCAAAAGATAATACAGGGCTCCTAAGCTTCTCCATCAGTAGAACTGCGATCCACTCAGCAACAAGGAACATGGCAGCGAGGGCATTACGAATGAAGCAGACGACAACAATAATAATAACAACAATATCCACATGTCAAATAAGGTTCTCAGAATGTTTGGATTCGACGTACGACAACTATTACTCAGACTAAACAACAATCAATGACATAATAAACTCTAGTTTATTTAAAAAGTTCTCCAAACTGGTAGTAGCTCCTCCATGCAAAAACTCAATGAACTCCTCCTTTACTGCTGGTGAGTACGCCAAATCCAGCGACTGCACGATGATACAATCTCACCGCTATCACATTGGTGCTAAACATAGAACAAAAGATCAGTGACATTGCATTACTCCCATGGGACCATTCCAGATAATAGTTTTTGTTTTGTCTAATACATCACTAAATGTCTTGATTGAGTCCGGTCCAATATCAAGACCCATCCACACATCTGGAATACTGCCACAAGGAATGATCTTGATGTTTGCATCAGGAGCAAATTTATCTGCAATTACTACATCTGTTGGCAACATCACTACAACAACTCTGACGGGATATTTGATGAAATTAGTCTCCGCGAAATGGGTGAATGAGTTGAAGTTTGCATGCTAAGCAAACGGATCTAACCAAGCTAACTCAGTTGATTTCGAGTCTTCCCGACTTCCATTTAGTGCCACAGATTTTTAAAATCCTTGGATTTCCATGAAATCTGGTAATGAATGAAACTAGGTTGTTGGCAATTTTGGGTTTGAGATCCTAGCTTCTTGTCTATGAATTTTCATTGATGTCAAAAGGAAATGGCATTAATGTTAAGAGGATGTGTTGGCTTCAAAGGTGGAAGATTCCAAGAGAATCTTTTTAAGAGAATCCGGAGAGATTCCATTGGATATGGTTTTTATTAAAACCAATGGAGGTTCTATTTATTATTTATTTAATTATTATTTAAAACCCTTCAAGGTTTTAATTAATTAATTATTTAATTAATTAATGGAGAAATTATTTTTAATTTATTAAAAATACTTAAAGGTTTTTAAACCTTTTTTTATTCTTAATTTATTAAAATTATTTAAGGGTTTTTAAACCCTTTTTGAAAAGACTTTTGATTAATTTCGAAATGGTCTTTATTTTCGCCGACATCAAGGTGTCTTCGAAGAGACTATTTATTCTCCAACTCCTAATGTTGGAAGGCTAATGAATTCAAAAATTCCCTGAATGCAATTTGCGGTGTTTGTGCTCTGTATTCGCTGCGATCGAAGGAAGACTTAGAAGCACGTGCGGTTGAAAAGTTTGGGAGTTTTTTTGAGGGTGAAGTGGAGGGAAGTTCACTTGTGAACTTCGTAGCCCGCGTGGGCTAGTGGCAGCGAAGGCTACTGTTGGGCGCTGCATTGGCAGAGGTCACCGTTTTGAGTCTCGTGGGGGTGCTTTGCTAGAGTAACACACGTTTTTATTAAAACGTCTTTATGCCATGAAATTCAAAGTTTCTTGGATAGCGATTTATAAGGTGTGATTAAAGTTTATGAGTTTTGGCTTTTGTGATTAGCATTGAATAAAAGCTTAGGAGAAATAAGGGCATATTTCTTTGGATGTATTTTTAAGATTATTCTTTGCTATGCTAAAATTAAATATGGAGGTATAAGGTGTGAGTCTGTGATTGTTGATTTATTGGCATGTTATGGTGGTTGTGTTTAAAGAAGTGGAGCTAAAAGGTGTAATAAAGGAAGTTTATATTATTGCTCATTTCTTTTTATTCTAACCCTAACTTGGTTGGAATTTTGAGAGTTGTGTGTGGTGACAGCTTGAAGGTTCAATTATCTTCTACTCCAATAAGGTATGGGCACATTCTTCTTATGAGTATGATTGGTGTATGTTTTCTGAAATAAGGTTGGAGTGAAAAGGTATTCTACTAGATATCCTTTGGCTAGGTGTAAATCCTATTTTCTAGTTTGTTGAAGACTACTTATGCATTATTATCCTTAAGGAGAGTTTTTGGTGAATGCATAATTTTTGGTTTGAGATAGTGGAAGCTTTGTGCACTAGGGTTTATATTTGTGAGTCTAGCTACTTGCATTGAGTTGGTGGAACCCTTGGTTGGCTGTTTTGAGTTTGATGGTTGAGTTGCTGCCATAGAGGTTGTTTGATCAAGTTAATGCTTTACTTGATTCATGATATTGGGCTTACTCCATTGAGTTGATTTGAGAAAGTTATTCTTTGCATTTTGTGATATTGTGTTGGTGGCTATTTTGTTCAAATATCTTTGGAGGGAAAAGGATTTCTACTTGTTTCCTTTTCTTGTGATGATTGGTTGAATGCTTCAAGGTTGATGTTGAGTTGAATGGTGTTGGTTGACTAAACCTTGTTTGATGAGCATTGTTGTTAAAACCCTAATTGATGGTGAAAAGAACATGAGTATCATTGTTATGTGATTCTTTGCATAGTTGGCAATTGTTGGGGTTTCATGTTCTTGAAAGAAAACATTCTATTCTATCCATTTCAAATATTGAGTTGAGTTTTCAGATTTGAGATTGAGATTGAGCTAAGTTGATTTGAGTTGAGTTTTGAGATTGGGATTTGAGTATAGAACATATTGAGTCTCTAACAATTCTCTTTATGCTTCTATGAGTTTGACAAATCACATTAGGTCTCTAACAATTCACTTTGTGATTTCATACTAAGAAAGTTTTTCTTGGTGAGCTTACTGAGCAGTTTTGGACAGGTTTCGGTGGGAACTTGTGAGCAGTTTTTTTGGACAGGTTCTAGTGAGGACTTGTGAGCTGATTTGGATAGGTCCTAGCAGAGGACATGTATGCTGATTTTGATAGGTCCTAGCAGAGGACTTGAGGACAGAGTTGCATTGGTTCTATGAGAAGAACCTGAGGATAGATTTGGAAAGTCTTTGAGAAGGCTTGTATGCAAAGTGTAGACACCAAAACAACACCAATCCGATTAAGTGACTACAAACATTGATCGCATTAACATACACAACTTTCAGGGCAGCCCTCAGAGGTCAAACAGTGGTCCTGGCCATTTACACAGCAGTTTAGAAGGTCAAAAAAAGAACAAAGAAAAACCTTAACAAAGTCCTCAAAGTCAAGCATTAACAAAGCCTTGCTAAAACCTTCATCAAAGTCTTCAAGCCTTGCCAAAACCTTCATCGAAAGCAGAGTATTTAAAAGAAAATAAGCCTCAACAAAAATGGAACCTAGCCTTAGACATCGCGAAATCGCGACGTCGCAAAATCGTGACGTCGCGATTTTGCACGTCGTGAAATCGCGACACCTTTGGCCCCGAGGGGAGCCTCGGCCAAAGGTGTCACGATATCATGACACCTTTGGCCCCGAGGCTACCCTCGGCCAAAGGTGTCACGAAATCACAACACCTTTGGCCCCGAGGGGAGCCTCGGCCAAAGGTGTCACGATATCGTGACACCTTTGGCCCCGAGGCTCCCCTCGGCCAAAGGTGTCATGATATCGCGACACCTTTGGCCTCGAGGCTACCCTCGGCCAAAGGTGTCATGATATCGCGACACCTTTGGCCCCGAGGGGAGCCTCGGCCAAAGGTGTCACTATATCGCGACACATTTGGCCTCGATGCTCCCATCAGCCAAAGGTGTCGCGATATCGCGACACCTTTGGCCCCGAGGGGAGCCTCGGCTAAAGATGTCACGATATCGTGCGTCACGATATCGCGACACCTTTGGCCCCAAGGGGAGGCTCTGCCGAAGTGTCGCGATATCGCGATATCGTGACACTTCGGCATTTTATGTTTAGAAGGCATACTTACGATAATCAAATGCAGACTTTGACGTGGCCGCCGCATCCAAAGAATGACTGCCATGTGGCACCCTTACGTGCCCCTCTCCAAAGAGACCCCGTGGATCTGTAGAATGATGGACTTTAATGAGACAAGCAGTTTCGAAACAAATCCGATTCAAGGCCACGCCTCATAACTTCCGATGTCAGTACGAGCAATGTCTCATAATGGCCTGATAAAGATCAAATTTGAGTGGCCCTTGCGGATTTAGGGTTTTGAAATTAATGCTCTAAGAGGTGAAAACCTCTATAAAAACTAGCTCGATGCGAAGTAAAAAAATGAGGAAGCATTTTCTGAAACATCACGAAGTGCTGCAAAACTAGAGGCTCATTTACAATCTTTTCGAACGCATTCATCCGAACCTTCAATCCCGACATTGGATTACATTAATCCATCAATTCGATGACAACTCTTTCCTTTTGAGATTTCGGGCCCATTCCCAGTGGATTGGCACCGAGATCGAGCTTTTACGGGGGCGGCCCGTTTGGGCATCTCACTCACGTTTTTGTTAATGTAATATATGCTGTTTTCAAGATATAACAATAGTTTACATTTTATGCTGTCGAATACATGCTATTTTAGAATACATTATAACAACAGTTTGCATTTTCATGTTCGGATATATATATATATATCTTTCCATCAACATGTAAAAGTTGTAGGTCTTCATAGAGTTATTTCATTCACGCATTCGATAAACCTTTTACATGCATTTTCCATTGCTTCCTAAAGACAAACGTTCTACCTTCTTGTTGCAGGTGCTATTAACAGTTTACTGTTTCTTTTGCAGGAAGAACAACAGCAAGTAAGGACTCATCACCGCAAGCGGCAGCAACACTACAGCCCGCCCATTTTACATGTGGGCATGCGAAAGGAGATCACTGTTCATCTGTTGTAACCGAGAACACGTAACTAAAGAGACATATTGTAACCGAGCAAAATTACATTAATAAGAAGGGTTGTGCTCCTGTTTTTAATCTAATTCTATCCATGTTATTTTATGCATCAATTTAGTTATGTTTTTATTGCATCTTTAATATTGTTTTCCATTCCGAAATCTCATG
>JAQPPZ010004595.1:0-184055 GCA_028583015.1 Wollemia nobilis | reverse complement strand
CTTGGGAATCCTTTCCCTATTACAATGTTTATCGACCTTTCTCCAAAGGAGACACCAAGCCCCTAATATGGTTTATGGGCACCAACCCACAGGAGACACCAATCTCCTTAGTTGGTTTGTAGATCTCTATCCATAGGAGAACTCCTCTGCTCTGGTTGGTGATCCTCTAGAAGACTATTGCCTCCACTACTCTGGCTTATGTATCTCTCTCCATTGAATACTCCTATCCTCACTTAGAAGACCTCTATACTCATTGACCTAGCTAATGGATCTGTATCCATTGAATATTACTATCCTCTACTCTATCACCTCCAAAGATTGCTCTCAACTCTATCTCAAATCTAGACTAAAAATTGTCCTTCGATCTAGCACAAATATTCTCAATATTTGTCTCAAATATACACTAAAAATAGTCCTTTGGTCTAGCAAAAATCTTCTCAATCTCTATCTCAAATATGAACTAAACGTAGTCCTTATGTGTAGCACAAATCTTCTTAATATTTGTCTTTGATCTAGCACAAACCTATCCTCAAATCTACACCAAAATCCATCCTCAAGCCTTAACACAAATATTGACTCAATCACAAGTCAACTCTGCTATATCTACCCCAAACCTTAACTCAATGTTTGAACAAATCAATTAATCAACTTTGCTCTTCAAGTCTTCTCAAATACTTGCCTCAAATATGTCCAAAAAGTCCTCACTAGAACTTGTCAAAAATGCTCAGCAAGTCTTCACCAAGACTTACCTTAAATCTTCTCAACAAGTACTCAATAGAACTTGTCTAATCTATGCAACAAGTCTTCACCAAGACTTACCTTAAATCTTCTCAACAAGTTCTCACTAGAACTTGTCCAATCTTCTCAAAATGTTTTCACCAAGACTTACCTCAAATATGCTCAACAAGTTTTCACTAGAACTTTTCCAATATGCTCAACAAGTCTTCACAAAGAATTATCTTTAATATGGATTGTAAGCTTCCACAAAAGCTTACTCAACTTGTAGCACCCTAAAATTGGAACAGTAAACCTTAGCAAATAATTAAAATTACCTTAGTAATAATTCAAATTCAAATTTTAACCCCAAAACTGCTCCCAAATTGCCTGCTACCTGTTTCCTCGTTTTCCATGCCATTTTTAGAGTTTGTTTCGTCCGTTGGACGATATCATCTCTGATTATATGATATCGCCTCAGATCGAATGATTTTGTCTGGAGCAGAATGTCCAACTGATTTCGTCCCAAAACTGATTTTTCCTAATTAGCTTATGTTTCAACGGTGTCTCTAATCTGGGCAAAAGTGTGTCTGCGCTGTTAGAGACCTCCCCCATTGGAGATCTTCCAGATTAGGATGATCTCCAACCTCCTAACCTCCCTCCTAAGCCTATTTAAACCTTAGGACCCCCCTTGACATCCCCCTAGATGAATTTTTTTGCACTTCGAGTTTTACATGCATTAGAATATCCTAGACCATTGTTTGCCTTTGTCTCTTTTCGAATTTTCTTGCAATAACTTTGTTATTCTTCAGCTGGAGCAATCTCAGATCGTCGTAGATGATCTTGTTCAATTCGAGATGATTTCATACCAATCTGAGATGATTTCGATTGCAATCAACATTGGGGGCAATAAATGCCCTGAGTTTGCATTCTTCCTCCATTTTTTACTGTTTTGCTTTGCATTAGTTAAACTTATTATTATTTTGCATCCTGGAGTTCACCCATATAGTCTTAATGCATAATAAAATCATAAATTTTCATTAAATAATTGTAATGCACTCATGTTTTTGTTTATTATTATCATTTTATCATTATTACTGTCATTCTACATCATTGCCCTCTGTTGGCATAGTTGCATTTTTTGTATTTTGTATCTATTTCTCTGATTGTAGGTCTCTGATAAATTCGTTAGATCTCAGATGATCCTGTCAGATAGGAGACGATTCTGTCAAATTCCAGACGATCTTGACTGCTTCAAAAATCAGAACCTCCATCAGACATCCGAAACCAGGTATGGATCTCTTCACTTAATTATTCTCTATGTTTTTTGTTTAAATCTATTTTTTGTCTTCATTTAATTTGTATTTTCATAATAGAAAAACTTAGATTCATCTGGCCAATCCTAGGACTTGGATGTTTAAAGCTAAAATTGAACACATCAAACACATTCCCAATCTAGGCGTGGAAACTGCCACTAAAAATTTCCTGGTGAACCCCACCATCCATCAAAAAATCACCTTAATACCCATCCCCTAAGAGGTGGGACCTTCAAAGGGCCTCTTAGTTCGAGGTATTGTCCCATCCTTTTCCCATCCTCCTTCCGAGCATGGATCCTTTAGCCTGAAGGTAAGGATGTGAGAAATTTGGAATGATACATTTTGGTGAACTTGATGTGAATAGAAAAAGATGGAATAGAGTTCCTAGAGCTATGTTATATCATGAATATTGTCGTGAGAATTATTATTATCAACCAGAATCTGAAATACACGGTATTGCTATAGCACATTTCATTAAATTCTTGAAAGAAAATTTTCAATTTGAAGAAGAACACTTCATGACTCCTGAAGAACTCGAGCCCATTAATGATATTTATAAATTGTTTATAGAAGACTAGATCATTGCTTTCATTATTATTATTTCTTGCATTTAGTGTGTTGTTTGTTATCTTTATAATATTGTTACAAAAACAAAAAAAACAAAAACAGAAAAAACAAGAAAAACCAAAACATAACAAAACTAAAACATTTTATTTCAAATACTATAGTAGGTATATAATTAAAATATATACCTCTTAAGCTTGTTGCATATATATATACAAGTATATATATATTTGCTAAAATCTAAATTTAAGCACAATGCCTAGACTTAGGAATGGTAAAAAAACTGAAGAAGAAGAAGAAGATTGGTTAGGAGACAAAACAAAAAACCCAAATGTCCTTCCTGAGGAATCAATTCTAGAAGGAAAAACTCTAGAACAGCCAGAAGATGAGCTGGCTGAAGAAAATGAACAACAAGAAAATCTTAAAGAGGAAGGATCCTCATCCCCTAGAATGGCTCCAGATGGAACTATTGCTTTTGATAACTTAGATCATTTCTGGAAATTTTTCAATAATAACATTGGTGCTCTTAATATGGTAGTTCGTATTGATAGAGGACAAATTAGTGACACTCAAGCAGCCATGGAAGATATGTTTAACATACACACTAATCCCTTGTCCTTTTTTGATCAAGAAAGTGATAAGGCTGGACCATCCAATAGAGATATGGTCACTATGTTTTAGAACATGCAAAAATAACAGGTTACCCAACCCCATAAGGAACCTGTTATTGAGCCTAAAATCATTCCCACACAAAAGAAACCTTCATTCACTACTTTATTTCGCCAAACTATTGATCAATATGCTTCAAATCGACAAAAACCTAAAATAAAGCCAAACACCAATTTTCAACAATCGGGGATACAACATAATACAACTTCAAAACTTCTTCATAACACCCTTCCTACCAAAAATTTGCACAATAGCAACATAGCATCTAATATTTATGTCCCTCAATTATATTTTCACAAATCCCATATTAATGCCCTACTAAATCAATATGGTGGGCAAACCAGTAATCTGGAATCCATGGTGAAATAGTTAGCTTCACGTATGGACCAGATAGATCCTTACCGTCCCTCGTACAATTATCGAGAGATATGTAGTCAACCTCTAGATCCCATAGTTGTAGCACAACCATACCCTAAACATTTTCCCATGCCCATCCTGCCTATATATAAAGGAACTGAAGATCCCATAGAGCATCTTCGCATGTTTAGGATAACATGTCATGATATATCACATGATGACTTGCTATTACTAAAAATGTTCCCAAAAAGTTTAGGAGGAATGGCATTGGAGTGGTACTATCAATTGCCCACTCATTCTTTGAGAAATTTTGAAGAAACAACTGAATCTTTTGTCCATAAATTTAGTGCCTACATCGAGAGGCATGTCACCATTAAAGATTTATACAACTTAAAACAAGACAAAGATGAATGTTTTGTTGATTTCTTAGCTAGATGGAGGTAGTTGATAGGAATACTGCACTTTGTGCTACCTTATAGGGAAATGTTGGATATTTTTATCAATAATTTGCAAGAAAAAATATCTTATGAGTTATCAATTGCTACCTTAACCAGCTTCAATCAAGCTATAGACTTAGCTCGAAGGGTAGAAGATGCTCTCATTAGGAGAGGTCAGCTCAAAAAGAAATATGATGAGAAAACATCCAAAAATTAGTATAAAAACAAACAAGTTGTAGGTGACGGAGTCACTGATAGTGGAAACATTGCTAATATCAATACAATGAAGACAACAAAAAAAATTATATTAAAACCTCCTCAAGAATTTACTAGATTGAATCAATCTTTATCAACCATTCTACCTCAATTACTAGCACGAGGCTTGATTCAATTACCAACTATCCGGGAACCTGATCCAACTCTACCCGGATACAGAGCTGATTTACATTATGATTTTCATAGAGGACCTGGACATGCTACAAACTCTTGCAAAAGACTAAAACATAAAATACAAGATCTGATTGATCATAATGAAATGGAGGTGCAAGCTTTCCAACCTAAATAAAATGCTCCTAATAACGCTCAAAAGACCATTCCTCAAAATCAGAATCAGAATGCCAATCAATCATTAGATATATTTCAACATCCTTTACCAAACCATGGTAAAGAAGTGGCTAATCAAATCGAACATCATAATGTTCCCCCTCCTACCCGATATGTAGGGACTATTAGCGGACAATTACCTGTTCAGGATCCTCAAATATTTGGCACAACTTTATCCATAGTCATGACCAGGCCCCTACATAATATTCAAACTCTCGATCCTAGTGATGTAGAATTGGATACTGAAAGTGAAGTAGACATCACCTCAAACCAATCGAATAGTTCTGAAAATGAATCAGATCCTATTCAACCTATCACAGATGCTATGGTTCCAGAAGAATCATTTCCTAGAAGAGTTACTACTCAACCCTCTTCTAATCAGTTCCTTCCTAATGAACAAGCCATAAATGCTCAACTAAGACTAGTTCAACATCTTCAATATAACATTGTAGGTACCATCAGAGTTGTTACCAAACAACAGGCTCAAAACTCTCAACAAGATCAAATCAGAATGATGGATCAGCTCCATTTTTTTTGAAAAATCCCAATAAAGGGAATCATATGTCTAATGTTCAACCTAAGCCTCCTTACAATATTAATGAACAATTATCCAATACTACAGCCAAAATTTCCCTTTTGGACTTGTTAAGATCTTCTCCTACCCATAGAGATGAATTAATGCTCACATTAAGCCAAATGATGGTGCCACAAAATATTCAACCCAAAGCCATGTCCAATACTATCATCACTCGAGAGGTCGATTGTATTGACTTATGGGATAAAGATATCCCACAACATAGTTTACATAAGGATAACCCCTTATATATTACTGCCCTAATTGGAGATGTAGCTTTTAAAAGAGTCTTGATTGATAATGGTTCATATTTAAACATATGCACTTTTTACTTCTACCAAATATTTGGCTTTAGAAGTGATGAAATGAAAAAAATGGATATGATTATCAAAGCTTTCAATGACGAGACACAAGAAACATGTGGAGTCATTACTATACCCTTGCAAGTTGGTCCTCGAACCCTAGATACAACCGTTTTTATTGTACATTGCCCAACATCGTAAAATATACTTTTGGGTCGCCTTTGGATCAATGTGATGCGAGCGGTTCCCTCCACTTTACATCAGTGTGTTAAATTTGAATTTAAAAATCAGTTGGTCACTATCCATGGTGACCCTAGACCCCTTGATATGTGTGCTTTGGTAGAACCTATTGGAGTGCAATTTTGCCCCACTCTGTCATCCACATATCCTAATTCTTATTTTTCATCTAAATGTGTGAAACACATACCCATAACATCATCTACCCCATCAACTACACCTATACATTTACCTCAACCATCTTCTGAACAAACCACACTAGAACCTCAACAGGATCTTAAATCCACAACCAATCCTTCATGTTCCATCCCTATAATTTCAAAACCTATAGACCCATTTATTAACACCTCCACATTATCTACATATATCATACCTTCCACATCTAAAGATATAGGGAATGATCCTTCTACATCTTATGCTCTTTCTGATGAGCTTTTACCGGATTTATCTAAAATTTTAATATAAAAAAAAACAAATGCTTTTATGCAAAATTCAATTCTTTTAAATAACTTGTCGCCATCTCCTCATACTTTGGGCCTCCCACAACCTATGGGAAGTACTTACCAAGTCGAGAGTTGTGCTTTTATTTATAAAGTATATGATTGGGGAAGAATACCCCGAAACATCAAGACGCATTGTGATGGATATGCTCGATGCTATTTTGTTAATGAATATATTAAAGCTAAACCTATGATGCTTAAAATGGGATATAAAGGGAAAGGCTTGGGACCTTTCCAAAATGGTATGAAAGAACCTATCGAGGTAGAACCATGGCCTGCCCGATGTGGTGTGGGCCTATTTCCTAGTAAGGGTCAACCCTTCTCTTTTGAAGGTGATGATCAACTCATATGTTATCAAGATTGTCTAGATAAACAAGATTTTGTGTCCAAAGAATAATCCCTTTACATGCAATATGCTATCCATAGCTTACCCTGAATTGATTTTCGAATCCGATGATGAGTTGGAAGGAGATATTTTCCATGATGTCTCTGTTGAAGAGTTGTTACACAATGGTTTTTATTTTGATGGTTCTATACCTACTATAGCCCAGCTTGAGGCCACGACTCCTCAAGATGAATTCTCCAAGTTAACCTTAAAATAATTACAAGAATTGGGCGTTTCACCCACCCCACCTAATTTTGAAAGAGATCTACACATGGAAGTAGAAAACGTCATTAAAGTTAACATTGGAACTGAGGATAATCCTCACATAATCAATATTGGATCAAAATTAAGTCAAGAAAAACAAAATGAATACATTGCATTTCTTAAAGATTATGAAGATGTCTTTGCTTGGACATATGAAGACATGCCAGGTTTGGACCCTTCTGTAGTCATGCATCATCTAGTAGTCCATCCGAATGCTAAACCTGTTAAAACGAAACTTAGAAAAATGCATCCCAAAGTGGCCTTGCTAGTCAAAGGGGAGTTAGAAAAACTCCTAAATGTTGTTTTTATACAAGCTATTGATTATGCTGAATGGATCTCAAATGTAGTTCCAATCACCAAGAAAGAAGCTACCAAAGTTAGGGTTTGCACATATTTTAGAGATATTAATGTTGCATGCCCTAAAGATGATTTTCCTCTTCTAAACATGGATCAAATCATTGAATTTACTGCCGAGAGTGGAATTATGTCCCTAATGGATGGATTTTTTGGCTATAATAAGATCAGGATAGCTCCTGAAGATCAGGCTAAAATAGCCTTTATTACCCCTTAGGGTACCTTTTGTTGGAAAGTGATGCCATTTGGTTTAAAGAATGTAGGTGCAACATATCAACGAGCTATGACTTATATCTTTCATGATATGATGCATGATATCCTACATGATTATGTAGATGATATTATAGCTCGTTCTATTAAAGAAGATGATCATTTAGATGATTTGAGAAAAGTATTTAATCGGTTAAGAGAATACCTTATTTGATTAAATCCAGCTAAATGTATATTCGGAGTCAAGTCCAATAAACTATTAGGGGTTTTAGTTTCTTTACATGGTATCGAAATTGACCCTCTCAAGATTGCGGCTATCATTGATATGCCCGCACCTACCAATATCTCTGAGTTACGAAGTTTACAAGGTAAGCTTCAAGCCATCCATCGCTTCATCGATAAGCTAGCAGACAAAACCGGTCCCTTTCTTAAGATCCTTAAGAAAGATGTCCCTTTTAATTTGGAGGACGAATGTAAGGAAGCTTTTGAAATTCTCAAACAATACCTCCTTAACCCACCTATGCTTTCACTACCTAAATATGATCGTCCTTTTATCTTGTACATTTTTGCTTCTGATTCTGCCTTAGGAGCTATGTTAGCTCAGCTTGATGATGAGAAAAGAGAACGTGCTAATTATTACATTAGCATAACCCTCATCAGTTATGAAACTCGTTATACCTCATTAGAGAAATTATGTCTAGCAGTCATATTTTCTATGCAGAAACTATGCCATTATATGCTCAGTCAAAAAACCTGTCATTTCCAAATATGATCCCTTGCGATATCTCATGAGTTGACCTTTTTTATCAGGTCATACAACAAAGTGGGTTCTTCCTCTAAGTGATTTTGAACTCACATTCGTAGGACAGAAGTCTGTTAAGGGTCAAATAATAGCAGATCAATTAGCTGTTGCACCCTTAGAGTCTACCCATCCTCTCATCATTGAGTTTCTTGATGAATGCCTTCAATTAGAGGCAGACCATATTGAACAATGGTCCTTATACTTTGATGGAGCCCGATGCATGAGTGGGGTTGGTGCAGGTATTATTTTAATATCTCTGTAAAAACACATCATTCCTCTGTCCTTCAAATTAACATTTGCTTGCACTAATAATACTGCTGAATACGAGGTTCTAATCCTTGGATTACGAGCTACCTTGGCATTAAAAATCAAACATCTTCTAGTTTTTGGTGATTCTCAACTTGTTATAAACCAAATTAATGATGTTTATCAAACCAGAGATGATAAATTATGCCCATATAAAGCATATGTTTTGCAATTGTTATCCTTGTTTGATAAAGTCACTTTGGAAGCTATTCCTCGAACTAGAAACCGTGCAGCTGATGGTATGGCCACAGCTGCATCTCTTCTGCCCTTGGAGTTAGATGATGAATATGCCACCATCATTATTCATCGACTCTAGGAACCCGCTTCAAATAAGTCATGTTTAGAACCTTTGGATGTGTTTCTAATCAATGAAACTACTCCTGAACCTTGGTATATAGAAATATTTGATTTTCTTCAAAATGGGACTTTCCCTATCAATTCTAATAGAAACTAGTGTCGTTTATTACGTAGACGAGCAAGTCGATTTGTAATAATTGGCAATACTTTATATAGGAGATCTTTTGAAGGTATCCTATTGAGATGTTTGAATCTAGAAGTATCCAAATCAGCTTTAAGTGAAGCCCATGATGGATCTTGTGGAGGACACTTCAGTGGTAGTGTCATTGCTAAAAAGCTCCTTAGGATAGGCTAATTTTGGCCTACCATGGAAAATGATTCACATGATTATGTGTGCCATTACGATAAGTGCCAAAAACATGCTGACCTTGTCCATGAGCCTGCACAAGAGCTACAGGCTATTTCATCTCCTTGGCCCTTTTCAAAATGGGGCTTAGACATTATTGGCAAAATTAATCCTGTGTCATCTGATGGACATAAATTCATCATAACCGCCATTGAGTATTTCACGAAGTGGGTTGAAGCTATGCCTTTAGCTTCCTGCACTGGAACACAAGTCTATAAATTTATTTTTAATCAAATTATTTGTAGGTTCAAAATTCCTGCAGATCTCATCTTAGACAATGGAACTTGTTTCAAAAATAAAGATGTTAAGAAATTATGCCAAAAATATAAGATTCAACATTGCTGGTCCACTCCCTATTATCCTTAGGGTAATGGTCAAGCAGAAGCATCTAACAAAACCTTAATCAAAATTCTTAAAATATTGGTCAATAAATCTGGCCGCAACTGGAACATTCAATTATATCCAACTTTGTGGGCATATCACACTAGTGTGCGTACTCCCACAGGTACTTCACCTTTTGTCTTGGTTTATGGCGCTGAAGCTATTTTTCCCTTTGAATTAGAAGTTCCTTCTTTGGCTCTACTACTTCAAGACATCGAAGTAGGAGATGAATATCGAGCTGGAAGACTTAGTTAGCTAGAACTCCTAGATGAAAAGTGCATCAATGCTTTGGAGCATCTTTGTGCCTACCAAAACAAGCTTAAAAGATCATATGCCAAGAAAGTTCGTCATCGATCCTTTGAGATCGATGACCTTGTTTTAAAGGAAAATAAAAAAAATACTAATGCAACTAAAGACCTTAAAGGTAAATTTGAGCCCAACTGGCTTGGACCATATATTATCACTGCTAAATTTGAATCAGGAGCATACAAATTAGCTACCTTAGATGGTAAATATTTAAAAGAACCTATGAATATTATGCATATTAAGCGATATTACGCATAAAATTTGGTTATTCCATCATTGTATATATTTGTTTTGTATATTATTTCCTTTTTTCTCTTATATAAAAAGTTTCAAAAAAAAAAACAATCACATTGATTTCTTTCAATTCCTCAATTAAGATCAAAATACAAAAACATCAAAATTATCAAATTCCTCAAAAATATTTGTTGTATATATTTCTTCTTAAAGTATTGCGGTTATATTTTCAAATTATTTTTGGATAAATTAGCATTTATTTGGAATCCCTCACTATGACAAACACAAAAATAAATATCTTGATTTTATCTGGCATGATTACTAATCTCTCTTATATCAAAGTCCACAAAATTTAATTAAATAAAGTTTGAGCATAGAGAATTGATCTTGTTATTTACTTAAACCAAGCATATATTTTCACAATAAAATGATTACATTTGTAATGTCCATACTATGCTACATAGTAGAAGTGGTTTCTTGAGCAAAAAGTTTCCCCTGCTATCCTATCATGCACATGGTCTAGAATCTTTGAGAATTGGCAAAAGGACAACCTCACCCCTACCCGAAATAAAAAATCCCTTGCTCTACAGCTAATCCAAGAAAGTATCCCTAGCATAGAAGAAAAGAAAATTTCAAGAAAAAGAGAAAAAGAAAAAAATTATTTCAGCGTTATCTCAAATATCAAGCCAAAATACAAAAGTACAAAAAAAAAAAAAAAAAAAAAGAGCAAAAGAGAAAAGCAAAAGCAAAAGCAATAAAATCCCTTTCCCTACCCATTGAAAAGAAAAGAAGGGTTGATGAAATTGAATCTCTGGAATTCTCAATTATTTGAAAACTGTGAGGTAAGCCCCATAACAGGTGGTTTGTGCCCAACCCGCTTGGCCTTGGGTAACTCCTAGCGTGGTGATATGTCTGTCACATTAGCAACCTTCTTTTGTACAGACCTATGTCTGCTTATGGATTAGCTATCTCTTGATAACCCAACCTACATAGTAGTCTGGTATGGTTATATGCATCTAAATCATGGTTAATGAACACTTATTTGGTTCATTCAAATCACTTGTATCAAATTATCTTGCTCAAAACTGGTAAATGAACAATGCAATTGCACACACATTTGTATTTGAGAGATTCTGTGTATCATTATGATAAATCAAGATTGGTAATGAACTCACATATACACATGGGATTCCTTATAAATCTAACTTTTGTCTTTAAGATACTTTGAAATATTTTTGCAAATTGTTTGGAATAAATTCATTTTCTTCTTTGAAGAATAGTTGTTTAGTATAAAGACAACTACATGCATTATCAAAAATCAAAATCATTTTCAAAAACATGCAATCAAGTTACATTTATATATAACTTTTGACTTTCGTGACGATGGTATAGTTCCAAAACCAAAATTGGAATTTTATGACTAGCGCAAGTCCTCATCTTCATATTTTCTGACTATTTTCAAAAATTAAAAATCAACCATGCAATAAAACAATCTATTTTCTTCTTTGGATTTCGTGATGATGGTATAAGTCTATACCTATAATTCTATGCCTAGCACAAACAATTGTATCAATTTTATTTTCCATTTATTTAAAAGCATCAAAACATGTGACTTAAATCATTATGTTACACAATTATGCTTTAAAACAAACAAACACTTATTCTATTTCATGTCATTATGTCAAAATTCAACTTTGCAATGATGGTATAATTCCTAGGGAATTATTCAAAATTTTTATCACACTTAGGAATTTATGCCTAGCAAAAGTCATTCTAAAATATTTCATGCAATATATTTCCATGGAAATCTGAAAACAAATCACCATCATCATCATCATTTGCATCATCACAACAAAGTCTTAAGACAGTCTCTTAAGCACTCTTTTACTTTTAGCAATATTTCTATACCAGGATTAGCTTGACGACCAAGTGAGCAGCGACTCCATGGAATGGTCTATAATAGTGACAATGTCATTTGAAATTATTGTTAAAAGTCCCCTTTTATTTTTATCAAATTATCACATCACAAACAACCAATTTGTTTATATTAGATTATTTCATTTAAATTTTACAAGCATGACATTCAAACCATAATATTTCCAAATGACATAATTACATGAATCATAAAATCAAACAAATCAAAACATTAAAGCATCATACAAACACATAAGACAAGTCATATGATCAAAAATATCTCATCTATATATATATCAATAATATATACATCATCTCAAAATTGGATCGGTATGCCATAATCTGTACCTTGACATACTCAATCCCTTATCAATAATAATAAGCACTATGTATCAATCTGTGCAGTGCAATCTATAGCAGCTAGCCTTGAGAACCCCTTGAGCTCTCAGCCTCATCTCCTCCCCTGCCCTGAGGTGGACGAGGTGGCCCCATCATAGTCCATGTGGTGCTATGAGTCCTAGACTTTGATCATGATGATGTCCTTGATGACCTCATCATGATAGGCTCTACAATGTGGGCCGACAATGGTAACCTCTACCCCTCTGGCACCATATAGTGGTATAGTGTCTGATAGAATGTGACTTGGGCAATAGATCGTGCTAGGTCTTGAGTGCTCGCCCCTTCACTTTGTGCTCTGAGGCATGCAACCTCATAGCTGAGCTATGTAGCCTTAGCTTGGTGGCATGTAGCCTTATCCTATAGATTTTGCACCTGTGCCTGGAGATGAATAGTCTTCGCCCGGAGAGTAGCCATCTCACTACTCTCTCTTGTGTCCACACCCTTGCCCTTATCGGGCAATGGTGGCCTCTCTCTCCATGGAGAAGGGGGTCTCTCCTCCCTCATCTCCCACTACCATGGCCTCTGCTAAGCCTGTGGCCTCCTCCACTCTCTCCCGTTGTCCCTGTGTCACCTTAATGGCTGCTTGGCTTTGCCTCCCCATTTGACGCACAACTGCATGAATCAAACCTTGAGCCCTCGTCATCTGAGGAGGGCAGATGCCTGTGTACCAAGCATCATAGTTGTCATCAACCCCTATGTCATCCCAATCCATTGGCTGAATGGGGGCATCGTCCACGTCCTGACTCCAGAAGCACTACATATCTGGAGCCCCACTAACTGTAGTGTTATCTCGAATGGTCCAGGAAAACTCATAGTCTCTAAGAGATGGGATCCCCTGCTGTAGACCGAACTACCTCAAAACTTGGTCGTAGCGGTGGAGCTCCACCTCTCCCCTCTCCATCATCAGCCAACAGATTCGCCTAACATGAGCCAGCTCCTGTCCATCCTTGACCCACCTTGGATGATCTCTCCAAGGCTTCTAGGTGATCTAGTCAAAGACAAGGTCATCAAGTAGTCTTTGAGACATTGGTAGATCTATCCGTCGCTATGACCCTCTCCAGAGCCACCAGTAGAAATATTGATGCCTCTCCCCGTCAATCTTTGTCAGTGGAAGCCCTATCGGCCTCCGCACCATGATGTTCTCCCAACACCAAACCTGTAGTAGTGATGTCATAACTAGACATCGGTTGCCCTTGTATACGTCCCCATGCAGGATCCTATGCAATTGGCATAGTACATAGCTCCCCCAAACAAACCTATACCTATGGTCTCTCATGTCACAAACCACATCTATCAGTAGCCATGGTACTTTGTATCCACTCTGATGGCATAGTAGCAGACCACCTACCATCCCAGCCAAAACCTGTGTCAGTCTAGATGCCCTAGGCATTTGGCATAGCGACTCGATGTTCACTCCGCCCTTCTCCAAGGTGAAGCTTGAATCTCTGCATAGTCACATCATCACGTGGCCCTGATTGGCTGTGGGAGTTATTAGCCATCCTTGTATGGGGATCCTCAAAATCCTCCATACATCCTCCAGTGTGGGAGTCATCTTCCCTATCGATAACCAAAAATAGGAAGAACCCATATACCACCTCTCTGCTAGGGCTGTCAACAACCCCATATCTATAGAAACCTGTGGCATATCTACCACATGTTGCAAGCCAACTTGAGCCAACTGATCTCGCTTTGCCTGAGATAGAGCAGCCAAGTCATCCCTCAGCCCACCGTATTTCCATTCTATGCTCTTTAGTAATCCTCTCTACAACATAAACAGCAAAACAATAAAAATCATTAATCAAACAATGATTAAAAATACAAGTAACACAAGTTCAATTTGAGAAAATTCATCTCCAATTTCGCAAGCCAAAATCGTCCCTTATTTGACAAAATTGTCCCCATTTCGCCGATTTCCCCTCTAGACGAAATCGACGATATCGAAACGATTTCGATGAAATGGAGACGATTTCATCCAGACAATGTCGACGGCCCAAAAAAACGGCCGCGATGCTCAAAAATAATTTAAAATTAATCTAAAAAGCATAGAAAATCAAAATTAAAGCATTCTAAACTAAGTTAGACTCTTACCCATAGCCCGCACCGGACCTCTGTCGATCTGTGCGTTGTCTCGACCATTTTGTTTGCAAAGCTCCAGAAACCAAAAAATGAACAGTAACAATAAATTAGGGTTTTTCCCTATTTTTATTAATTTTATTCAAAAACAATTAACAACATTTTAAAATTTTGCTTTTTCGCATTTTTACCTCAAACGTTCGATTTGGGTAAAAACACGGAGGGGGCACCATAATAAGTTGTCGTACGATTCGACCAAGAATCATCGCCTAAAAATGGGAATAATTTTTGCTTTCTCGTAGATCGAGAAGAACTCATCTTTAACGCATTTTCCTCAAAAAAAATTCTAAAGAGGGGGCAAAATGTAGCACCCTAAAATTGGCACAGTAAACCTTAGCAAATAATTAAAATTACCTTAGTAATAATTCAAATTCAAATTTTAACCCCAAAACTGCTCCCAAACCGCCTGCTACCCGTTTCCTCATTTTCTACACCATTTTTAGAGTTTGTTTCATCCATTGGACGATATCGTCTTCGATCAGACGATATCGCCTCAGATCAAACGATTTCTTCTAGAGCAGAACGTCCAGTCGATTTTGTCCCAAAACTAATTTTTTATAATTAGCTTCTGTTTCAACGACATCTCTAATCTGGGAAGAAGAATGTCTATGCCGTTAGAGACCTCCCTCATTGGAGATCTTCCAGATTAGGATGATCTCCAACCTCCTAACCTCCCTCCTAAGCCTATTTAAACCTTAGGACCCCCTTGACATCCCCCTAGATGAATTTTTTTGCACTTCAAGTTTTACATGCATTAGAATATCCTAGACCATTGTTTGCCTTTGTCTCTTTTCAAATTTTCTTGTAGGAACTTTGTTATTCTTCACCCAGAGCAAGCTCATATCATCGCAGATGATCCTATCCAATTCGAGACAATTTCGTACAAATTCGATATGATTTCGATTGCAGTCAACATTAGGGGCAATCAATGCCCTGAGTTTGCATTCTTCCTCCATTTTTTACTATTTTGTTTTGCATTAGTTAAAATTATTATTATTTTGCATCCCGGAGTTCACCCATATAGTCTTAATGCATAATAAAATCATAAATTGTCATTAAATCATTGTAATGCACTCATGTTTTTGTTTATTATTATCATTTTAACATTATTACTATCATTCTACATCATTGCCCTCTATTGGCATAGCTGCATTTTTTGTATTTTGTATCTATTTCTCTGATTGTAGGTCTTTGACAAATTCGTCTGACGAATTCGTCAGATCTCAGATGATCCTGTCAGATAGGAGACGATTCTATCAAATTCTAGACGATCTTGACTGCTTCAAAAATCAGAACCTCCATCAAACATCCGAAACCAGGTATGGATCTCTTCACTTAATTATTCTCTGTGTTTTCTGTTTAAATCTATTTTCTGTATTCATTTAATTTACATTTTCATAATAGAAAAAATTAGATTCATCTAGCCAAACCTAGGACTTGGATGTTTAAAGCTAAAACTGAACACATCAAACACATTCCCAACCTAGGCGTGGAAACTGCCACTAAAAATTTCTTGGTGAACCCCACCATCCATCAAAAAATCACCTTAATACCCCTCCCCTAAGAATCAGGACCTTCAAAGGGCCTCTCAGTTTGAGGTATTGTCCCATACTTTTCCCATCCTCCTTCCGGGAACGGATCCTTTAGCCTGAAGGTAAGGATGCAAAAAATTTGGAACAATACACAACTTAACTCAATATTATTATAGAAAACCTCATCAATTACACAAACAGGTTTCACACAAAATCTTGTTTTAATCTCATAGAAACATATAGAGAATGGTTAGAGACTCAATATGCTTCACACTCACAACAATGCTCAATCACTTTCAATATCTCTTATTTTACCACAAAAACATATAGAGAATGGTTAGAGACTCAATATGCTTCACACTCACAACAATGCTCAATCACTTTCAATCTCTATTGTTTTACCATAAAAACATATAGAGAATGGTTAGAGACTCAATATGTTTCACTCTCACACAACACTCAATCACTTCCAAACTTTCTTCAAATCAATTAAGAATAAAGAACAATTTGTTTTACAAAACTTGAACTATGACTCCAACACTCTCAATCAATTATGCTCAATCAACTCCACTCAAAAAATAACTCAATGAAACACAACTTTCTTATAAAACCTAAACAAGTGTTTCATAATACTTTCAACAACTCACACTATGGAACTCAAACTTGACTCAAGATGATTCCAAATTCACATAACAATGATACTCACAAACCCTAATCATGCACATGAAGGTTTACTCAAATATTTCCAATAATTATTATAAAAAAACCTCACATAACAATGATAATCATGATATTTCACAAACCCTAGTTCAAGATAGTTTTCAATTTCTCACTCAAATATTCTCACAAATATTCACCAATCAAACATATGAAAGTGTACTCAACAATTCTTATCAAAAAAACCTTTTCGCGCCAACTTAGCATTCATAACATTCAACCAATAAATATTTCACTGACAAGGAAGATATGCCCATACCTTTTTCTTTATGGAGAAATGACCTCAAAACCTATCTCAACACAGTCAACCTCTTTGCCAATTTCAATGGTTAGATAGCAAATATCTTCACCCAAATACTCTCTCAGTATTAATTCAACATTACAAAATTAACAAACTCAAGTACACCTTATTATCTCTAAACTTTATGAAATAAAGACTTCAATAATTTTAGTTTCACAATAACCCTTTTCAAAAATTTAATGCATGAAGAAATCCAAACACTACTTATGTCTCCCTACTCAATATTGCATTTTTCAAGTAATTTACTTTACAAAATAATGCAATATATTTTTAGCCCTCAAATAAAAATTAATTCTCACTTTCTCTAAGATAAAAATTAATTGCCTTACTCTTTTAACTCCCTCAACACTTTGACAAAATCTAAATGACCCACGTGCTAATAATTTTTCTCTTCACACTATAGTCCAAGCGCAAAATTAAACTATGCACTTTGAGGGTCACCAACGACCTTAGTTAATGCAAAATTTAATAAAAAATTAAATACCTCCTTGCACGCTCCCCATGGATTCGATCCTTGGTCGAAGCACCTGTATCACCTTAGTCACAACTCCCTTGTCACGAGAGCTAAGTGCTCATGTGGGAGTCAAAGGTGCCTAGGGTGCTTTGACTTCTCCTTGCCCACCAAAAGCCAATAAGGCTTTGTCCCATGTTGCAGGCGGGAATAGAATGTAGCACCTATGTATTCCAAAAACTTCGCATACCTTAGATTCACCGCTAGCCCAACCATTGGTTGGTTGTTTGAACCTTCCACCTTTAACTCTTTGACTTTCGTATATTTTGGGGTTAAATAAAATTTATATCCTTTGTCCTTTGCTTGCTCATGAATATATTTCACATTCACTCCAAATTCGCATGCATTAATAAATTTGGAGACTTGTCTTTTTTTGGGGGAAGTGTTATGGTATTTATACCATATGCCTCCCTCTCTCCCATTTCGGTGGAGATTATACAAATTAAATTGTTTTTTGCGCCCAACCCAACTTTGGGTTATAAACAATATTATTTTATAAATAAATTTATAATATAAATATTATAAATTATTTATAAACTACCTTAGGCATAATTAAAATTTTAATATTATAATGAAATATTATAATATTATTTCCATTGGGCCTAGGTGTTTTCCTCTTTCGCATTTAGACCTTTTATGATCGCCTTTAATATTATAATAATGAATATTATAATATTATCCCTTTTAGGCCTTTGCTTTAGGGTATTTAACCATCCTTTTGACCAATCATGTGGAGCTCTTAACCAAATCACTTGGGCTTAAAATAAAAATATTTTAACCCTTATTTTGCCACGTCCTACATTGATTCCTGACACTGAGTCTTGACATCAATGACAACACAACTAACTCGAAATTTCCAACAATCTACCCCTTTGTCATTTATGGCAATCCCTTTATTTTTGACCAAACCTTTTCCTCTTTTAAAACTGCCCCCCCTAAGAAACTGCTCCCCCTGATTGAATGCTCTGCCCCTAACTCAAATCTCTCCCCCTTTAACATCAATGGCAAAGGGCCACCTTTGGGGCTTGGATCTAAGAATGAGACTCTTATCTTAGCCCCTCCCCACCTCCTCTTGAGGTGGTTAATTCTGGGGTGGGAGTATCTCTACTCCCACCATGCACTGATCTTTACCTTTGTTCACTTTCTTCCTCAACTGATCCTTTTGATTCCTATAAATATTATTGTTCCTACTGGTATCTAGAATTTTTTCTCTACAACACTTTGTTGTATGCCCATCATTATTGAACTTATAACACTTAATTTTGTTATTCCTTAAGGGTGCAAATCTCTTGGGGTTTATCCTAGTTAAGCCATATACATTCCTTTCATGAATCTTGCAATTTACTACCTAGTGACCAAACTGATTACAAGAGTAGCAATACCCTTGAAATAGATGCATATTTCTAAAGTTCCCATATTCATGTCTTTCATGTGTCTTGCACTGTATAGCCTTGTGCCCAAACCTATGATATGACAAGCATCATTCTTTGAAATTACCTTGCCTTGACCTCATTGGTATTTTAGTATCTTATATCCTGTGCTATTTCATGTTCCATCTATTCCTTCTTTATGCATTGTTCCTTTCCTTGTTGAAATTTCTATTGTCCAACTCATACTAAAAATATTTAATTTCTCTTACACTCTCTTCTTCTGAATCTTCCTCTTGTTTGGATATTGAGATTGATTCCTCTCCTTGTTATTTTTGTACCTATTCAAAACCAAAACCTATATTGTTTGATGAAGATTTTTGTACTTTGATAATCTTATCCAAGGTCTTTGAGCTTCTCCCAAACCTATGTAGCTTATATCTAGACTCTTTTACTTCCTTCTTTAGTGAAGCTACTTCATGCTCTATTTTTTCACATTCTAAAACCTTTGCCTCTAACCTCTTTTTAAACTTCCTTGTCTTAGCTATTGAGTTGGTTAGATCTATAATATTTTATTTATCTTCTTCACATTATTAAAATTGAAGCTTGAGTTTTGAGTTTTGCTTTCTTACCTTCCTTAATGCATCAAGGGTAGAAATAAGTTCACCCTCAAGATCTTCTCCTTTCTTTGATTCTTCCTCTATTTGTTTGCCTTTGAAATCATCTTCATTCTTTTTTGATTTATTTCCACTAGAAGCACTTCCTTCTTCTTCTATTGCCATAAGAAGACTTTCTTATTCTAGACCTTCACTAGCATCCTCATATTCATCATCATTGAAACTGAATCCATTTCTTGTACAACTATCTTCAAGATAGCCAAAGTTACCACATCTAAAACACTTGAGAATCATTTGTGACATGTTTCTAACCACTTATTTTTCTTCTACCAGAAATAGAATTTCATCTTCATAATTATTTGAGGAACTTTCATCACTATTACTTGAGCTCTTACCTACCTTGTATGCATAGAAAATCTTCTTATACCTTTGGAAAAAATTATTTCCTTGCTTGTCTTGTCCATCCATGCTTTTTTTTTTGTACCTATATTTTCCTATTTCCTTGTTCTTATGATATTGTATTTCTTCATCATTGCTATTTCTAGCCTTTGGATAATCAGTTGCATAGTGACCATATTTACCATAATTAAAAAATCTAACTAATTTTGTATCTTTATAATTTCTTGAGTCCTTGTTCCTTATGCCATAGTTTGATTCTTCATCACTGGATAACTCATTGCTTGAATCTAACTTTTTACTCTTTGACTTATTTGTAACTTTGAAGGTTGCTTCATTTTGGAAAACAGGTTCCTCTTTTATTCTCATCTCAAAAGCTATGAGAATTCCATGGAATTCATCCCTTGTCAAAAGTTCAACATATTTTGACTCTTCTATAGATAAAATATTTTTACTATACCTTTTCAAGAGTGACCTTAAAATTTTATCACAAACATCTATTTCTTCAAACTTAAGCCCAAGTCCTTACATGGAGTTAACAACCTCATCCACACGAAGTAGATTTGCAATAATATTTTTCTCATTATTCATCTTTGGGTCTTCAAATGTTCTCTTAAAATTTTGCAACTTTGCCCTTTTGACCTTTTTGTCTTCCTCATATATACCTTTGAACTTATCCCAAATTTCCTTTGCTGATGTGCAATGCATAACCTTTATAAACTTTGTTTCACACAAATCCCTTAATATTCCATTCATTTACTTTGAATTACTTAGTTGTAGGATCTTACCATATTTATCTGTAGGTGGAGTTACTGGTGGTATGTATCCATTCTCAACTACTTCCCATATTTCATTTTCAAGTGCCATTAGGTGAAACTTCATTCTTTTACTCCAAAGTACATAGTTGTTCCCATTGAACAATGGTGTTGAATTCCTTGAAGATCCATTTTGAGAATCCATTTGTGTTCTTGTGAGATTTTTCTACAAGCTATTAAAATATTCCAAAGGAACCCACTCTAATACCAATTGAAGAACACAAGATTACACTAAAAGGGGGGGTAAATAGTATAAGACCACTTTTTACTTTTCTTTACCCAAACAATATTATCTAATATATCAATGCAATGTCAACAACAATAATCAAAGAAATGTATAAATCACCACACACAATAGAGACACCAATTTAACATGGTTCACCCAATGTGGGCTACTCCATGAAAAAAATATTTCACTAACATTTTCTCAACAAATATCTTGGGAATCCTTTCCCTATTACAATGTTTATGGACCTCTATCCAAATGAGACACCAATCCTCTAATCTAGTTTTTGGATGCCAAACCATAGGAGACACCAATATCCTTAGCTAGTTTGTGGATCTCTATCCATAGGAGAACTCCTTTTCCTCTACTCTGGTTGGTTATCCTCTAGAAGAATACTGCCTCCACTGCTCTGGATTGTGGATCTCTCTCCACTAAAGACTCTTATCCTCACTTAGAAGACCTCTATCCTCATTGCCTTGGCTCATGGATCTCTATCCACTAGAGATTACTATCCTCTATTCTATCACCTACAAAGCTTGCTATTAGCTCTATCTCAAATCTACACTAAACACAGTCCTTCGGTCTAGCATAAATATTTTCAATATATATCTCAAATCTACACTAAACACAATCCTTTGGTCTAGCACAAATCTACTCAATCTATGTATTTGGTCTAGCACAAACCTATCCTTAAATATACACCAAAATCTATCCTCAAGCCTTAACACAAAGCTTGACTCAATTACAAATCAACTCTGCTAGATCTACCCCAAACCTTAACTCAAGGTTTGAACAAATCAATCAATCAATTCTGCTCTTCAAGTCTTCTCAAAGACTTACCTCAAATCTGTCCAACAAGTCCTCACTAGAACTTGTCCAATCTGCTCAACAAGTTTTCACCAAGACTTACCTCAAATCTGCTCAACAAGTCCTCACTAGAATTTGTCCAATCTTCTCAAAAAGTTTTCACTAAGACTTACCTCAAATTTGCTCAACAAGTTCTCACTAGAACTTGTCCAATCTGCTCAACAAGTCTTCACCAAAGGCTTATCTTAAATCTGTATTGTAAGATTCCACAAAAGCTTACTCAACTCAACTCAATATTATTACAAAAAACCTTTTCAATTACACAAACAAATTTCACACAAAATATTGTTTTAATCTCACAGAAACATATAGTAATGGTTAGAGACTCAATATGCTTCACACTCACAACAATTATAAATCACTTTCAATCTCTTTTGTTTTACCATAGAAACATATAGAGAATGTTTAGAGACTCAATATGATTCACACTCACAATAATGCTCAATCACTTTCAATATCTCTTGTTTTACCATAGAAACATATAGATAATGGTTAGAGACTCAATATGTTTCACTCTCACACAATGTGCTATCACTTCTAAACTTTCTTCAAATAAATTAAGAATAAAGAACAATTTGTTTCACAAAACTTGAACTATCACTCAAACACTCTCAATAAATTATGCTCAATCAACTCCACTCAAAAAATCACTCAATGAAACACAACTTGCTTATAAACCCTAAACAAGTGTTTCACAATGCTTTCAACAATTCACACTATGGAAATAAACCTTGACTCAAGATGATTCCAAATTCACATAACAATAATACTCACAAACCATAATCATGCACATAATGGTTTACTCAAATATTTCCAACAATTCTTATCAAACAACCTCACATAACAATGATAATCATCATCTTTCACAAACCCTAGTTCAATATAGTTTTCAATTTCTCACTCAAATGTTCTCACAAATATTTACCAATAAAATATATGAAAGCTTACTCAACAATACTTATCAAACAAACCTTTTCACTCCAACTTAGCATTCATAATATTCAACCCAACAATATTTCACTCACAAGGAATATATGTCCATACCTTTTTCTTTATGGAGAAATGACCTCAAAAACTATTTCAACACAATCAACCTCTTTGCCAATCTCAATGGTTAGATAGCAAAAATATTCACCCAAATACTCTCTCAATATTAATTCAACATTACAAAATTAACAAACTCAAGTACACCTTATTATCTCTAAACTTTATGAAATAAAGACTTCAATCATTTAGTTTCACAATAAACCTTTTAAGAAATTTATTGCATGAAGCAATCCAAACACTACTTATGTCTCCCTACTAAATATTATATTTTTCAAGTAATTAACTTTATAAAATAATGCAATAACCCTCAAATAAAAATTAATTCTCACTTTCTCCAAGGTAAAAATTAATTACCTTACTCTTGTAACTCCCTAAGCACTTTGAAAAAATCCAAATTACCCACATGCTAATAATTTTCCTCTTCACACTATAGTCCAAGTGTAAAAATAAACTATGTGCTTTGAGCACCACAAAATACCTTATTTAATGCAAAATTTAATTAAAAAATTAAATACCTTCTTGCATGCTCCTTGTGGGATTCAATCCCTGGTCAAAGTGCCTACAACGCCTTGGCCGCGGCTCCATTGTCGCATGAGCTAAGCGCTCACGTGGGAGTCAAAGGCACCTAGGGCACTTTGACTTCTCCTTACCTGCCAAAAGCCAAAAAGGCTTTGTCCCACATCGTAGGTGGGAATCGAATGCATCACCTCTGCATTCCAAAAATTCTGCACACTTTAGATTCATTGTTAGGCCAACTGTTGGTTGGTTGTTTGACCTTTCCACATTTAATGCTTTGAATTCTATATATTTTGGAGGTAAGTAAAATTTATATCTTTTGTCCTTTGATTTCTCACAAATATATTTTGCATTCACTTCAAACTCGCATGCATTAATAAATTTGAAGACTTGTCTTTTTTTCAGGGAAGTGCTATGGTATTTATACCATATGCAACCCTCTCTCCCACATCGACGAAGGTTATAAAAAATAAAATGTTTCTGGTGCCCAACCCAACTTTGGGTTATAAACAATATTATTTTATAAATAAATTTATAATATAAATATTATAAATTATTTATAAACTACCTTAGGCATAATTAAAATTTTAATATTATAATGAAATATTATAATATTATTTCCATTGGGCCTAGGTGTTTTCCTCTTTCGCATTTAGACCTTTTTTGACCACCTTTAATATTATAATAATGAATATTATAATATTGTCTCTTTTAGGCCTTTGCTTTAGGGTATTTAACCGTCCTTTTGACCAATCATGTGGAGCTCTTAACCAAATCGCTTGGGCTTAAAATATAAATATTTTAACCCTTCTTTTGCCAAGTCCTGCATTAATTCTTGACACTGACTCTTGACATCAATGACAACACAACTAACTCAAAATTTCCAACAACTCGACTCTTTTATCCTCTCAATCTCTTAGATATACATAGAGGTATCCTAGAACATAGAAATTCTTAGAAAATTATGGTGATTATGTCATAAGGAGATAGACTATGGTACATAGAGAAAATATTTATACCTAGATAATACGAAATTTTTTGATATTCTTTATTTTTGTTACACTATAAAATTTTCAAAATTCACAATCAACATGAAAGCTCTGGTGGACTTGCCTATTTAACTTAAAATGATAAATTATAACATGAACAGGTTGGGTCTGGACACCCAAAAATGAGCCTATTTAATTATGTTTATTAAACATTATGCTCAACCATATTTAAATGGATTTATTATGAATTTAATTGTGACCAAGCATTAGTGAAGTTTGCCTAACTTAGAGAAGACTGGTGTCTTGTCTATTGGGTGATTATAACAAATTTTAATTAATTTCATGAACAGATAGAAATAAAAAAAAGAAATTGACATACCCACATTCATTCAAATATCGTATTCAACATAGGTCTTAAATAAGAGAAAGAAAGTGTTATTTGTGAATTCAAATAATGCAAAACACAAATAAGAAACACATACACATTGAGACAAAATATACCAAAGAGCATAAACTAGAATGATGTATTATATTCAATGTTTTATGTTTACAATAATAGATTCTAGCAACGTACTCAGGTTTCTTACAGAATGCAATACAATATTCACCCTATTCAAATGTCATAACAAGGGTATTCTAATCTACTATGCTAATTATAGTGAAATATAGACTTTGGGTCCTCAAGAAGCTCCTAGAAATGATCTTTGGTAGCTAGCTCAACTCTTGATAATACCTACACAAAGGTAAGAAGACTGATAAAATGGAAAAATAGAGACATAGAAGAAAATATAACCGAACCATATAAAAAACACTCAAGATACCTCTCTTGCAAAATTTTGTAGTAATTGCTTGATGATGAATCCTAGTCACTTTAGCTCCTTATGTAGCCTAAATTGCTAAAATCTAGTTGCAAATGCTAGGTGCAAGTGCCTCCACATGGGTTCCTCTCAACCATGTATTTATCCAAGTGTATTACAGGTTGTTCTAGACTATCCAAAACTAAGAAAATAGGCCATCTGTACCAAAACTGATACCAACTATTACCTATCATTGATATTTGGGCTCTCCCTTGGTATGAAATGCCTTGAGGAGGGAACAATTATATTTCAAAAAATAATATTATCTTATCCTTGGTGCTCTTCATTCATCTACTTTTGTAGTGGGCCCAACAAAATTAACAATCAATAAAATATGTAATTGGTCCCTTGCAGATTTTAAGTCTAAAAAATTGGGTATAGTTGTATGGCTATCAAGGCTGGCCCGCTTCTAGGTTTTCACCTCTTTCTACTAACCTTGAACTCACTTCTATGGTGGGCCCAAGGCTGACCCTTATGTTTTTATTTTCATGTGAACTTTACCCCTTTTTAGTGAGTGGTCAAAGAGATTTTGAGCCTATTCTTCTCGATGTATTTCCTTTTATAAATCTCCTCTTGAAGTTCTTTTACTTCCTTTTCAATATCTACCCAAACATCATCATTAAATGTCGTGGAGAAATTTAGCATGTTCAAGTTATGTATGATTTTATTCTTCATAACTCTTGACTACTCCTTACTATATTCAACAAACAGACATAGGCAGTCAATGGTTTCCACTAAAAAAATATTTTTCCTGGCTAAGTCTTCTTCATCATCTGGCTCACAGTTGAAATATTGTATTCTTTTTATAATCATATCTTCCACATATACCACCTACAAGTATTCTTCTAGAGTAAGCTCAGCTTCAGATAATTCTTCATTTAATTTAATTTCCCATTCTACTACCCTTTTCTTCCAAACTAACCATCCAGGTCTGTTCATTAGAAATAATAAGATTTTTGAAAATTATTCAGAGGTTGAGGTGCAGGAGTTGCTTTCTACTGTTGTGAGACTTGTTGTCTGAGGCTATCCATATTTACCTTCAATTTTTTATTTTCAACCTACAATTGAGTAGTATGGCTACCAATAATTGATTACTTTCATATAAGCTTTATGTAGTAGCCACTTGATACCGGTCTTGTGCCTTGATGTATTCCAAAGGATCTTCTCTGTATTCCACTATTGCTTTAGTGCTCAAATATGGTGTTGGAATGTAGATAGACTGATCTTTTATAACATTGAATTTAGACTTAGGATTTTAGATGAAATGGGTTAGCTTTAGATATTGAGGGAAAGGTGAATAAAAGAGGCCACGAACCTTAGGAACATTAAATATGTTTTATGAAATAAAAATTTAGGCAACATTTTCTAAGGTAAGGGTATGGACCACATAAAGAGGGAAAAATGTGTAAGTGAAATATTTGTTTGCTTTGGACCTTTTGAGTAATTAAGACACTTGACCATGATGGGGAGATAATGAGGTAATTTTATTTTTATGAGATATACCTTTGATAATAATTTTTGAAGGAGTAAGAGTTGACTTAGAAAACATTTTGATGCCCCTTTTGCATAGAATTTTTTTTACCTTTGAACAATGCTGAGATGAAGTTATTTCCTAGGGTATAACTTTTTTTTTTTTTTTATTTCCTCCAATCCAATTTCTAGAAAGCACCACAATTTTGTAGACCAACCACCGTCGAGCAAAATATGGTGCTTTGAACATTTTCTTTCCTTCTGGTCAAACATTTTTGTCTTTGTTTGCTAGTAGAAAATTTATTCGTCTTCATGCTTCAACCAATATCTATGTAATATTACTTTAGAAACCAATTGCCAAAGAGCTCTTATACCTGGTGGACCAATCGCCAAAGATTTCTAAGGTCGGGTAAGTTTATTTTCCTATTAATTTTTCGCTCGTGGTCCATTTCCTTTGTCTTTTCTTTGCCTATGGTACTTTCTATTTTATCACTTTATTTTGACCAATCACCATGCAATATTGATTTGGATGACCAATCAATAGGCTTTGATATTCTTTGGTAGACTAATGAGAGCTTTCTTTTATTCTCAATCAACCTTAGAGGATTGGCTTTAATTTTTTATTAAAAGTAAAAGAAGGGGGAATATCCACATAAACATGAATAGAAGTTGAATTTTATCTCAGGGAACTTTTTAAAAATTATAACATGAGCTTCTTTAAGGTTATTATGAAGCTTAGGTATAAATTGGACCACTTTATTCCCCATGGGGTGACATCACTTATTCTTTTCTTCCAGCCAATCACCAAGCTATGCCATGTTAGGGCGTGCCCATCACCATCAAAGGTGTCATCAATTGCAGGATGGACCAGTCAAATATTCCTTTTCTTCTTATTTTTTATTTTATAAGCCACTATGAAATTGCTAAGGGGAGGAAATTTTCTATCTCTTAGCAACCTCCAATTGCTAGGAAGTATGAATAAGGTAGACCAATTGCTAGTAATATCTACAACCTAGCGGGTCAGTGATTTTTTTTTATTATTTTTAGGTAAAATAATTGGCTAACGTCATTTTTTTTTGTTTCAATTTCTTGGTCATGGTAGTCATTTTTTTGTTATCTCGTGACATCCAATCACCTTTGAATGCTCTATTTTTGTGGATCCATAACCGACGTCCTTTGCTAGCTGGTGGACCAATCACTAGCATGCATTGCAGACCAGCAGAATAATATAATTTTAATTTTCTCCTTGGGATTTTATTTGATTTTACTTTCCTAGGCTTCTCAACGTACAAACTTCTTATTCCTCCACTGTGGCATCAAGTGTTTTGTCCTATAGTGCAAGAACATTGCTAGCCTTATCCAAATCTTAGTGAACCAATTAAAAAGTAGTGCTCAATTGTCTTGCACCCTTCGTGTATAACATCACTATGGGGGGTTTTATTTTGTCCAATAATATCAACCAATCACTACTCTCTGCTACGACCTATCAAACCAATCATCATTGAGAGCTCTAACCTGGCAGGTGGACTAGTCAACATCCATTTTTTGTTTTAATTTTTTCCTTTATAGCTGCCATGGTACACTTAAGACCTATTTTTTCATGGTGTATTTTATTTTATCTTCTAGCATTAGCCAATCACCAAGGAGTGTTATGTTTGATAGGCCAATCACTAGCAGGTGCTAGGTTTTAGTGGAAAATTAACTTTAACTTTTCTTTAAGCCTTTATATTATTTTCCTTCCTCCATTGTTGTACAAACTTTTCTTTCCTTTACCATGGTGCTGACTGGTTTATCTTGTAGCAATAGCTAATCACCGTCACCCACCAAGATATGGTGAACCAATCACCGTAAAGCACCAAAGGTTGATGGACTAATCACTATTAAGGGTACATTCCTTTGTCACTATTGATCATGGTGGGATCTCTTTTATCTTGTAATTGTGACCAATTGTTGAACTTCTCTAGCATTCAATGATCCAATAGCTGATGACATATATATCCTGGTGGATAATTATATTTAACTTTTATTTTTCATTTCTCCCCAACTTGTCCATGGTACAAATTGAAGTAACTCTTTGTGGTGCCATCTCACTTATCATTTAGTGCCAACCAATTATTGAGATTTTATGAAATGGTAAACCAATAATTGCTCTCCACCAACATTCGGTAGACCATTTAAATTTAAATATCCTTCTTAGAATTTTGTATTAAACTCCTTCCCTTGGTGTCACCTTCTTCATATTTATGTTCCAAATAATTTCTAGCAAGTGTGGGAGGAATGAGCTAATCGCCACTCTCTATCATCACTTGGTAGACCAATCAAATGTGAGAGTCTTCCTTATGCTCTTCATGGTACAACTCGACCAATGGGGAGTGTATCTTATCTTCTAGCATCATCCAATTGCTAGCCTTCACCAAGGCATAGCATACCAATCATTGGCATTCTTTTGGATGACAGACCAATGGGAAATTAGATCTTTAACCTTAGGGGAATTATTAATGGCTTATAGACTTATGTTTAATTGATCTTAATGGGTGCAAGTATGAATTTTCCTAAGGATAAAGCTTTAGAAGATAAAAAATTTGACTTATTAAAGGGGAAAACATTTGCTATATGGTCATGACCCTTGGAACCTTAGGGAACATAAATAAATCATACAGATTTTATAGAATGACTTGGACTTAGGACTTAGGGAAAATGTAATGGCCATGGTGATATCTTCACAGACTAAGATCAAGGGAACATGATTTATGACTATAGGTGTTCTTCGATTCATTGGATAGCTTACGTGGATAAGGAAAATTAAAAGAGGAATGCTCTTTAGTTGGCATGGGTGGTTAAAAACAATACATGGTATGATATTTGATGTGGCCATGGCTTACTATAATAGATAATTATTTATTTAATATAGTATAATATATATATGATATAAAGGGAAGGATTTTAATGAATATAATGAATATAGCGAATTATGAAGTGGATGCTCAAAATATATGTCAATATCATGGTTTAGGGGTGATAAAATAACTTATGAAGGTGAATAAAATGGTGTAGAGGGTGATTATAATAATTATGAATGGATTAAGAAAAAATTGGCAAAAATGGATGGGTGGTGATGTGGATTTATGAGGTGAACACCTTGGTGGAAATGAAAGGTGAAATGATAATATTGTGGTAAAATGGAAATGATAGGAACCAATTTGTAAAGGAAAACCTTAAATGAATTGAGCACAAAAATATCAAGACCTATACCCTTTCATAACCATGGAGATGATTTTAGATTATCATGACCCTCCTAAGACTTTTCACTTTTGAGACTGACCACCACACCTGATAATCACTTAGACACCCAATTTTGATATTTTTTAAAAATTAGGGGTGTAATATAATTTGCGGTTATTTTCAAGCCAAATAGTTCCTCAACACCCTCAAGGGAAGCTAGACGATAAGTCCCTGACCCTACTTTTTGCATTATGATTAATGAGCCTAATCAGTTAGCTATAAATTTATCATGCAAATGGGGTGACAAGTTGGAATTATATTGATTTTATTTTAACACAAGATCGATGTCTTCAAAAGCCCTAAGATGGAATTTTGTTTCAGAGGCTCACTTAATGCGATCTTTATAAACATGAAGATGATTGAAAGCATAATGCGTTGTTCATCAAGAAGCATGAGTTGATCTATGTGAGCTTGTCATGCAGTGTCATCATTGATTAACTATTGCAATGAAATATGCAATGATAGAATTTCCAATTTGAATGGCATAATGGCCTCAATACCATATACTAACAAAAATGGAATTGCCCTAGTGGGTGTTCAAATGCTAGTCCTATAAGCCCGTGGGTGTTCAAATGCTTGTCCTATAAGCCTATAGTGCTAGGGGTAGTTGAAGATACCAATATTTATTATTATCATTTACTATTTTCTTGGGAATGGTAATAAATATTTTTTTTGATGCCTCTACTTACCCATTACTTTGTGGATAATAAGGCATTGAAAAGTTGTGTTGAATATTTTATTTAGCACATAAAGCTCTCATATCCTTGTTTTTTAATTGTGACACATTATCCAAAATTATTTTAGATGGGATACCAAAACGACATATGCAAGGTTATGCATAGTGGCAAATATTCGCCAATTGGGCTAATATTAGGAATTTCAAAATTGAAAATTGGCAAATATGAGGACCCTCGACGTCAGCCCATTGGCCTAAAATTTTTAGGATTAATTTTTTCTTAGGGTCAATTCACCATAATATATATCCAAACATAGGCATATTTGTACTCGTTGGAAAGCTCTTTTCAATTTTGATCTAATGGTGGTGTTTTTATGAAGTTATAAGATGATTTAACAGGTCAAAAGTGGCCCCAAATATGACCTTATAATTTGGGACTTCAAATGCTCCAAATTTTGGTGTGAAGATGCTTGATTTTATTTTCTTGGAATTCTTCATGATTCACCTTGATTTTGATTTGGATTTTCCATTTTTACAAGTATATTTTGAGTCCAACCACTTACGCATAACCTTGGACATATGATGTTATGTAATATAATTTTTTTAATGTGTGAACTTATTGTAGTGGTAAGGGGAATAGATTACACCCACTTTGTATAAATTTTGTGGCCATTAGGATGAATGTGTGATGGTCAAATAAAGGAGGATAAATTTTTTTATTAAGTCAAGTCCCCATTGCAACAAAGACCACAATGAATGAATCGATTATAATACCTATAGAGGTACGTGTGAAATATTACCATGATGTTGATATTTAATGTACCTTTTAACATAAGCAAAATAATATCATTCCATAGTAGACCAATAATAACCCATTTATAGGATGCACTTAGTGATAGCCATACCACTAAAATTGCCACTACAAGTACCATCATGAGCTTGGCAAATAGCCCACGTAGATTCTTGGGGTTATAAGCAATAAATGAGAAGACCATCATAGCATAAATGATAGAGTATATATCCTACCAAGACATGCTTTATAACATTTTGCTTGAATTTTCATTTAGTGGCATGTGAAAAACTCGAAGGAATGGTACCTAGTTTCAGAAAATATCTAAGTTGAGAAAACCAATCTTGATACGACTCTGCTTGGACTAGGTGAACTATTTGTTCCTCTCTAGATACACCTCGTATAAATGTAGAGTGGGAGATAAACTTAAGGTAGATGGTCATGTTATTATCACAAGGAGTTTGTGAGACCAAGGACCCCCAGGAAGTATGGTTCAAAAAGTCTTGAATTAGGGAGAACCCATGTTGATAGGGTTCAACCTGTATCATGTGAATATTTTTCTCATATTTGAAAATATCTTGCAAGACCATGACTTGAGAGAGCATCTTGACCTAAATAGTTGTGACATCATTCAAGGGGTTTTTTGGAATTAGAGACCCCAAGGAAGCCATCATATCCACGAAGCGGTTGGATGAACACGGTACAACCTCGATGTTGTACACTCAAATTTAATTAGTAATTTATCCATAATATCTTTGTAGGATTTCAATATTGAACACTTACATTGATAAATTCCCTTAACCTGATTAACTATCAACAAGGAGTTTCCAAGGTGTTTAATTTCATTATGTTCATGGTGAGAGTTTTTTGAAGATCCAAAATAAGGGCTTCATATTTGGCATTATTGTTGGTGCAAAAAAAATAGAGTTTAAATGAAAGGGGAATAGGAGCCCCTTGTAGCATGAAAAACATGATACCTGCTCCACCCCTTGCTCACATTTTGAACCATCAAAGAATATCATTATATCTATTGTATTTTCTATTTCTTTAGGTTCTTTTGATTCTGATAGTGCAAATACCGCATCATCAAGAAGTTCTATTTTTAGTAGCTTATCATCAAGGAGAGGAGCTTTTGCTAGTTGATCAATGATGACTTGAACTTTAATAGACTTTTGACTTATAAATTCAAGGTCAAACTTCATCAAAAGAATGATTCACTTTGTGATATGACTATTGTGATAAGTGTAAATCATCATATATCGTAAATGGTTTTCTTTTGAAATGACATACATGGCTTGATTTAACATGTAGTGTTAGAGTTTCTTGGTGGAAAAAACCATTACTAAGTAGAGCTTATCAACATATGCGTACTTGAGCTCATAAATGACCAAGGTGTGGTTAAGGTAATAGATGATATACTCTTTTTTTACCTCATTCTTTTGGGCCAACATGGTCCCTAGGGTAAAGTTAGTGGTCATAATGTATAATAGAAATAAAACACCTGGTCAAGGTAGAGCTATCATTGATAGAGATGCCAAGTATTGTTTAATATCATCAAAGACTTTTTGGCACTCTTGATCCAAATCAAAAGTGACCCCCTTTTGAAATAAGCAATTAAAAGGCTTGTATTTATCTAAAATTTGTGCTATGAAGCATCAAATAGATTGAATTTTTCCTTGCAAGTTGTGTACCTTCCTAAGGTTAGTAGAGGGAGGCATATCCATGGTTGCATTAACCTTGGCTAAATCTACTTCAATGCCTAGTTTAGAGACAATGAATCCTAATATTTTCTCCATGTGACTTCATAAATGCATTTCTTAGGATTTAAGTGCACTTTGTGATCTAAGAGATGATTGAAGACTCTTTCTAACACATCGAGGTGGTCTTGATGCAATAATTATTTTTCTAATAGATCATCTATATAGTCTTCAAAAATCTTGTGCATGTAATCATGGAAACTGTAAGTCATATCCCATTGATAAGTGACATCAACATTTTTAAGTTTTAAGGGCATGACTTTGTAATAGAAAGTAATCCATAGTCTGGTAAAATCTATTTTGGATTGATCTTCAAGGTTAACCTAAATTTGATTATAACTCGAAAAACCATCCCTGAGGGAAAGCATTTCATGATTGATTGTTGATTTGACTAGTGCATCAATATTCAGGAGTGTAAACTCATCCTTGGGACTTGTTTATATATTGAAATTCTATGCATATGTGAATCCCCCATTCGTTTTCCCTATAGGGATCATATTGGAAAATCAGTTGGGATCATAGATGGATTGGATGAATCTTGCATCCAAAAAAAAATTTAACTCATATTTTACCATTAAAGCAATTTTTGGGTGCATTTTATGAAGTATTTTCTTGACTAGTTTGATCTCTGGATCATGCATTAAGTTGTGAACAACTAAGTTTGGATCAAGACCCAACATATCTTTGTATTACCAAGCAAAATATTTCTTATATTTTGTTAAGAATATTATGAAATCAACCCATTTTGTAGTTGATAAACTTTGTTCTAATTTGAAAATCTAAGGATTTTCATGATTGGTACTAATATCAACATCAATTGTTTCTTCCACTGACATGTGGGATCCCTCCTCTAATTGGTGAGGCATAGATATCATATGAATATCATCAGTTGGATTTAGAGAATCTAATGCATCATTAGGCTTGATATTAGCTTGAAAAAAATATTCAAATGGTCCTGAGGAAAAGTGAAATGGTTATAACATTTTCTCATAATGTAGGAACTCTTCTGGTGATGGTGGGGAAGTGGTATGATCAAAATTGATAGCCTCAATATTGAGGTGCAAATGTTTTGAAGGGTCACCTAGGTAGTGAAATGGCAAGGTAAGGTCAATGGAGATCATATTGATGGTTGGTGGATAATATCCATTCTTTGTAGAAAAAGCTAATCAAATATGGGTGGATGCAGATGTACTAGGGGTGGTTGTGATGATGGTATAATTATAGGGTGTGGTCTAGGGGGAGTGTGAGCAATGGAGTTCCTAGTGGGAGAAGCTAACACATAAGGGATGGTGGTAACTATGGAAAAATATGAAGATAAAATTCATCTAGATCATTAAGGGGCTCTATGGTAGCTGATTCATCCTCAAGGCTAGTTGAAGCAATAGAAATTGCATCATACTCTTGCTAAGATTCATCATATTCTTCGTACCAATATTCAACAAGATTTCTCTTCTTCTTCAAACTCTATCAAATAAATTTTAAACTCCCAATTTCATTTAGACTCTTCATAAGAAAGGTCAGGAGGTTCTATGATTATCGTAGAGATTTGGACATGGTCACTAAGAAAATGATTATAACCTGGATTAGCATATTTATTAGGATTAATATCCTTTCCACAACCTAGAGTTAGGTGCTCAAGAGAAAAAATATGGAGTTCATCAGGCATACATACAAAGTAGCCTAGCCTGAACTTATTTGTAGGTAGTTGATATTGGAGCTCTAGAGGGGTTTGAAGATCTTGCTCATACCATCCTAAGTGATTTCCTTATTGATGGTAATGATTAAGATACTGTAATACAAAGGATATATTGGACATGTATTTGATATTGGCTTGAAATGGTTCTTCATCCTCTTCCATATGATGAGGTGCATTTAAGGAAACATCAAATACCCCATAGAAAAAATTTGTTTGATTCTATGGGCAACCTAAGGGAACTATCATACCGATGGGTAAAAACATGATAGGATGTCAATCTATGTCTTGAACTATCTCAATAAGAGGAGTGAATGTGACATTCTATACTATGTACTCCTTGATTCTTGGGCTAGACATATGGATTGTAACTTGTGAAGACTATTCCTTTGTATGGGAGATGTGAATGGGCATTGTGGAAATGGTTGAAATAAAAGGCACGAGAGGCAAATTTGATGACTGGGATGCAGATGCATGGGTTGATGATTATTGAGTTGCATTAGGTGTAAGTTGATTTGGATATCTTCAGTTCCTTGTGATAATACTAATCATCCCCACAAACTCTATGAGGGGTGGATTAGCATGCACCTAATTCACCTACTTTGGTTGTTTTGTTAGGTTGGTAGGGGTTGTGTTTATTTCATGTGTGGGTAAAGGGTTTTTGAAGACCCCTATATATTGAATATTTGGGACAAGAAGATTATTAATATGAATCTCTTGCCTCTTGATCAGATACTACACTATATTTTTAAAGGTGTAACATGTTTGGATGCCATAACCTCATCATCGATGGTAATAATAGTATAGATCCTCCTTGTGAGACGTTGATTTAGGCTAATTAAGGTCTAATGGATAGGTATCAAGGATATTTATTGCATGCACCTCACATAATCAATTGAAAATCAATGCTAATGTTTTTGATAAAGGAGTGTATTTCCATGGTGATCGATGCTATTGGCCCTACCTTTGGTTCTATTGTGGATGATATTGGGATGGTGGAGGTTGAGCCTAGTAATTAGGCTAAGCTAGTGGTTGTGATGGTATGGCTTGGTTTGAGGATCTAGGGATACTCAAAACAACTTAATTTACTAGGGTTGCCTTTTGTTGCCTGTTGCCTCCATTAGCATTCTTATTTGTCCATTCCTTTTTATGAATATTAATATCACCTTCATGGACCTTAATGTCCTCAATGAGATTAGCCTATGCTAGGGCCTCCTTGAAGGTTCGATATTGTTGTAGTTGTAATAAAAACAAGATTTGATTTGAAAAAATCTTAGTGAATAATCATGTAAGCTTTGTTATGTGAAAGGTGAAAGATAAGTAAATTTTATATTTCATTTAAAACAGGTTTTGAAAGGGTCTTGGACCCTTGTTACAAAAATAGCATAGACTCATGTTGGAATCTGGTAATATTAAAAAGAAAGGGTATCAACCCAAAAACATCCAACATAGCATAAAAGTAAGATAAAGCCAAACCACCCAAGCTAACACAAGATAAAACAACCCCGTCCTCAGGTGAATCCTGGAACCCATCCTCAACATTGCAATATAGGTAATATTCTTGCCACCATCCTTGAATTCTTCCTTGCTGCTAACTTTCATCCTAGAGGGGGTCTCCTTTGGCTTAATCTACTCCTTCAAATTTTCCACCTTGGACTCATCAAAGGATTTACTAAAAAATAGCAAATGTTATGCATTACACAATTCTTTCAGAGTTTTCTGATCATATTGAAAAATTATCGTGGATATAGCCTGAATATCCAAATTTTGTAGGGCATCCTTAGTGAAGGCCTCATCCTCATCAGAGTCCACTATTTAGAACATGCTTTGGCTCATACACATATTCTTACTGAGATAGATATATTTCCTCGTAGCACCCACTTGTTCTTCAATTTTAGGATTTTTTACTTTAGATGCTTCCTCATCCCTATCAGACCTGATAAATTTTTTGTTCCTTGTAGGTATTGACAAAGGGGTTAAGGCTTCATCTTCATCAAAGGTATCCTCAAATGGAGGAAATTTATCAAGGGGGATATACAAAAGGACCTGGCTTGGCTAAGGGAGTGACAAGGTTTTGGGCAAGGAGATAAGAATAGATAATCTTGAACAAACCTTGGTGGGAAGGGATGTCATCCCATTTCTTATTTTTAAAGTTTTCAATGGAATAATGAATTGATCTAAATAGGAATTCTAGGATGTTCATAATATTTATATCTCTGAAAGGCTAAATGAAATCTCCTTATTTTCTTATCAGGATCATCAACGGTAATGAACTCCATTACAAGTTTCATAACCTTATTATAGGGTGAAGGGAGGTTAGCTCTAGTCATCCTTTTTTTTACCATCTTTTGCATCTTCAGCATATCTAGAAACTCCTTGGTTTCTACCTCCCAATTGTGCTTCTCATGCCTAACATGTCTTCTCAAATTAGGTAAACTAGATATGGTCGCCAACAAAATTGCATCCACTACAAAATACCTACCATTGATAGTAATTCTCTCTTCCACCCAACTGTTCAAAAAAGCCATGATTAAATCATAATCATTTCTTGTAAATTTTTGTAATAAAGGTAGATATCCTCTTTTAGAAAGGATGGCTTCCACCATCTAATCCACCACTAGGGTATCAAGTTCCACAAATGCCATCTCAGGAGCCATAGTAGAAAACCCCTAAATATTCTCAATAGAGGGACATGGATGCAATTTCACGATAGGGTGACCAAACCTATGACACAACCTTTTTGTAGGATAGAAAAATTATAACTTTGGAAAGCAACTGATCCAGTTTTTAAAGCTAATATATGGAAACCTTTCCTTGAAATGATTAAAATACATTGAAGGATCCCAAGAAATTTCCTTGATTATAGCTTTTGCAACGGTCCTAAGGAAGCATGTGAAAACAAAAATAATACCCTTTGCTTCACCAATCATAGAAGCACACAATGAACACCGAAAGAAAGTGGTAGTAAATAGAGCATGAGTGGAGGGATTTGACAACATGTGAGGTGGGAGGTAAGTTACAAATAGAGAAAAACCTAGATCATGAGGAAAGGAACATGAGATGGAAAACATGATAGACATGCTTTGGGAAAGCAAAGGAATGTGGGAAGGCACAAATGTCAGGGTATGCAAAATGATGATTAAGAGAAAAGGATCTTCAAAATGAAACATGCACCTAGTGGACATCGAAGCAAAACTGAAAAAAATCATGATAACCAACAAACACTCAACCCAAGGAAAAAAATAGGCCAAAAAAACCAAGTAGCATCAATACTTTGAGCCACCTTGAAAGCAGGACCTCAGAAAAAAGCATCACAAATTATGAGAGAAAGAAATTTTTTCCTTGTTGACTAGTTCGATGATGTGTTAAGGAAGGGAATTAGACCATGTAACTATGCCATTTATGGTAGTGCCAAAGTTTTCCAACTCATCTGCCACTTTGTTGGCTTCCCTGAAGGTGTGTTGGAAGATTGGCTCCCAAAGATGCTTTACTATTTTACGAGCTTCTTCCACACAATTCTTGACTTTCCAAGATGGATTTTCTATATTCTTCATATAATTTATTATATTAATGGAGTCACCCTCGATGATCATCATATTGGAATTTTTTGGCAACAATGTTAGACCCCTCCACAAAGCTCTAGCTTCAAAAAAATAATTATATTGAATGCCTAAATTTTTAGCATAAGCCATAACTATTTCACCATGGTGATCCTGAAGTATACCTCCTACCCTAGCTAGGCCTGGATTTCCTTTTGCAGCTCCATAAAAATTTAATTTCCACCATCCCTCTTGAGGGGACCTAAAGAAAGCACTTCTTGAATGGGAATGTTGAGGGAAACCGGTAAGGAAGTTTCAAAATTTGAAATGGTGGAATTGGTGGAAGGGGAAAGCTGAGAATTTTCTTTAGAAAAATAAATATTTTATTGGTTATAGACATAGTATCCTGGTAGGACATTGAGAAAACCCTATTATTTCATTCAAGCCAGAACCTTCTAGAGGAAATTATGGAGACAAAATTTCCAATTGGACTTAAGTTGAGAATTACAAAATGGAGAGGGTCATTGGGAAAAGTATCGATGAAAGATTATGGTTTGGCCTAGGGAATGCTAAAGATTTGGAAGAAATTATAAATGATGGACATAGAGAAAGGGCATTCCAAAAATAGGTGCTAAATGGATTCCCAGTTTGAAAGACAAAGGTGGCACTTGTTGGGGATTAACATTCCTTTCTTCATTAAGTTATCAGAAGTGAGGATCTTCCCAAAAAGGCCAACCAGGAGAAAAGAGATATTTTAGGGATACGATATTTGTGCCACACTAGATGACAAGGAAAGGGAGCATCAGGGGTTTGAATTTGAATAAGATAAGTAGATTTAACAATAAAAGCTCCACTTTCAAAATTTTCCCAAATAAGGTGATTAGCAGGAAGACTTGACAAAATAACCACCGAATTGAGGAGGGTAGACAAGGAAGTCAATTCTAAAGGATGGGATTCACAAAAGATAGATTTACAAGATGGAATGAAGGTGGATCGAGACATAAAATCCAATACTTTCCTTCCTAGATGATTATTAGTGAAGTTCTTAAGGATTGAAAAACTAGGGTCTTCAATGAGAGGTGTTCCTCTTATCCATTTATCTAACCAAAATTCAATACTTTCACCATTTCCTAGCTTCCATCTTACACCTTTGTGCACTAGAGGTCTGGTATGAATCATTGCTTTCTAGAAAGTTGACCCATTGGTCAAAGTCCCTTCATCAAGTAAATTTTAATTTTGAAGATATTTCCTTCTTATAATATTAACCCATTTTGAAATATCATTTATCAAAATTCTGCATGCTTACTTAGCCATCAAGGCCAGATTCAATTTTTGAATGCTTCTAAGCCCTATACCTCCCAAGGATTTTTCCTTACATACTCTATCCCAGGAAACTAAATGAAATATGTTCTTGTTTTCAGATCCAAACCAAAGAAATCTTTTATAATTTTGTTTAATTTTAGAAAAGATAGTTGTCGAAGCTTTAAAAATAGAAAGAAAAGAAATTGGGATACTTTGAAGATAAGCCATAGTGAGGGTTTCTTTGGTTTCTTGGGATAAAATGTTTCCTTTCCATATCACTAGTTTCTTTTGGATCCTTTCAATAACATTGTTCCACATTGTATCAGCAGGATTTCCCACAAAAAATAGGAGACCTAAGTAAGTGGTAGGAAAGGAAGCAACCACACACCCAGGAATTTGGGCTATTTTAGCTTTATGCTGGATTGTAGTGTTAAGGAAAAACATAAATAAATTGGTTATTATTCTCTCCACCAGTTGCTATAGTCCATAATTGAATTATATTTGAATTATCTAAGATTATACAAGTTAGTCAATGTTACCTTTTTTATAATGCTAAACAAGAAGTGTTCTAAGAATACATTTTTAAGTTCAAAGGAATGGATGATATGTTGTGGTAAATGATTATACCATTCTAAATAAAATGAGGGCATCATCATCCTAGAGATAAAAGCATACATTCATGAAATGAGTGACATGCTCTTGAGCATCTTCCTCTCCTTTGAACTTATCTAATTTTGGCATTTCAAAGTGCTCAGGATATGGGGGTGATGGCATGGATGGGTGCAATGGTTGGTTGTGAAGTTGATGCAAGGTAGGTTTTTGGTAACCTATGCCTGAAGTAACCTTATTCTATGCACCCAGTGAAATTATTATGGTTTGTCAATAAATTATATGCAACTAGTGAAATTATTTCATTCGCTCACCTCTGCCCTCGAGGAGGAATTAGAGGTGGTTGGGTTTTGTCAACATGCACATACCTATAAGGTAATTTAGGGTATGTATCGATTGGTAATTTTTTTTTCAACTATGATTCCTCATAAGGGTCATACTCCTCTGTATATGTGTATGGTCTACTTTGTTTAGACAATGGGTGCCTTTGATGATGTATGGGCAACTAATTTGGTCATGCACAAGGTGAATGATTTTGGTTTGACTACAGTGGAAGGTTTTGATATTGCACAGGGTACCTTATGTGTTGTAGCCTATGTGTACTAGGTGTAGGTACTATTTCATGCAATAAATTTTGTAACTACTCTTGTTGTACCCTTTGTTGGATTAACCTTTGTATATGTGATCATTATTGGTCATTGATTTAATCATTGGTGGTCTAATCATAATTTATCCAACTATTATTATTGGTTAAGGTTTGGTATACGTTCCTGATGAGTGTATTTTATTTTATCAGATGTATAGGGTCTATTTAACCTTATATCAGTAATATGGATGGGATTGTCTTTTCTCTCACCCTTATTAGAATCTACAACCTATTTTATATGATCCCTAAAGGTCACATTGACCTAATATTCAGGTTTGAAGATGAGCTCTATATAATCAGGCAGCACAGAGGCACAACATTCTTGAATGAATGATATTTCTTGAAACATATTAGAATTTAGATCGCCCTTATTTATAATAAATGTGAGATCCAAAATGTGTTGTTTTCAAGAAAAATTATTAACATGTACATCATCTTGATCATGTTCTTGATTTATAAATAGATGCTCAGTTAAGGAATATTGATAGCAATCATCTTGGCATGAGATGTACTCTTGCACTACTTCTAATTGATCTTTTGGATGAGTTGAGATGCAAATACGTGACACTACCATAATAGTCCCCTTAGTGGGTGGATGATTCCTTTTATAAAAAGAAAAGTGTCTAATCAGGAAAGTCTTCTTTCTAATTATACTCAGGATCTATGGGTGCTTCTCGAATAGGGATTTCCTAAAGGTTAGATTCCCTATATGATATATTCAAGTTACGATGTGTGCCAAGGTGATAGTAAAGGATAACAAGGTCCTCTGGACTATATCAGAGATGTTCCATTTCTCATTGTAGGTATTCAACAACACTATCTTTTGATTGAGATTGACTACATGTTGTTACCGTTGTCTAAACTATGCAAACAGTAAATAAACAAACAAGCAAAAAAACATTTTTTTTTGTGTTTTTGAATTTTTGATTTTTGTTGATGATTTTTTATTTTGTTTTCAATTTTTTGATTTGGATTTTGTGTGTTTTGGTTTTAAGATCCTTTTCATATGAAAACTAGTAGGAAAATGAAATGAAACTATGAAAGGTAGTTTGTGCACACCCCCATATCGAGGAATGCAACACAAACAACAAAAATTTCTTCCTAGGATGCTAGATATGGTTGATGGGTATCCTAAGGAAATAATTTACCTCCTAAAAGAGGTTGTGCTATCTAAGTCTTGGTGTTAGTCAAAATGCGACTTTCCCTTCATACTCGGGCGTGCTTAGATAATAGCGATAGCTACATTCCACTTATTATTGAGACCTATGATTAAGGGGCATATAATCCTAATCTCCTCCAAGATCCACCCAAGAGTAAAGGACTTTTTGGTGATGAAGTCTAAAAAGGCACTCGTAGGAGCTGCTATGGTTTGTAAAAGGGACCAATCTATGATGGGAGATGAATATCTATGTCATGTGATTGTTTTCAGTCATTTATGATGAAATCCAACTAACTAACATTATATTAACTCGTGTGTGTGTGTGGATTCATTTTAAAAATTTTGCATGAAAATAAATTTTAGAGCATACGGTGATCTTTTACTAAATGAAAAAATATACGTTTACAATATAGAAAAATCGTATATGATATTCAGCCTTTGAGTAGACAATGAAGTAGAAAAATTGGAAAATTGTAGACAAAGGCTATCTCTCCTTAATATGGCTACAAATAGAGTCCATATCAACTTGATATGGTCATAGAAAAAGATAATCTAGACCTAAGATAGTCAAAGACAGAGACTGTATTGACCTAAGATGACTAATATCTAACTGTTTTAAACCAATAAAATATTTGTAAATGCTTTAAATCTATCTTTTCCTAATTTCTTTTTTTTTAAATAGAAAAGATAAAGATAACATAACTTACTATGAAAACCTACATTTGTAGAATATTCGTTGTTTTCTTACTTTTTTTGCTCCTGCTTTGAGGCTATCTCGACCTGAGATGGTTATGATTATGTACCTGTAAAAGCAAAATTTTATTAGTAATCAATAAAAAATCTAAAAATCATGTCCCACCGTGATCACCATTTTAAAGCTTAAAAATCATGTGCCAATAACAAAGTAAAGATAGCAGTATATATAATTGAAACACGATGATAAAACAATAAAATATGGAGCCCTCTTTATATTAGAAATTTGCTTTTTCAATGTGTTACATTTATATCCCCTCTAAGGGGATGTTACCGATGATATAAGGATTATAATAAAATATATAGGTGCATTGTAAATGATTTCCTTGCTAACATGGTTCATTTGATAGTAGGTTTTTTGTGACCGTTGCTTCTGATCAAATGTAAATATTGGAATCTTTGTCATTGTAGAATCATGTTATATACACACAAGGAAATACAAAATGCATCAAAAGCATATGTAAGGCCCACCAAGGTTGGACCCATATTAAATATGATAAATGTTGAAATAAAAATAAATAAGATGCATGAAATAAATATAAACTAAATGCAAAAATTGAAAAAGAGTTGTTCTTTGTTAAATTGAAATAAAAAGCATGAAACTAGATCTCTATCAGAGATCATATCGTGTTGAGACAACCTTGTATATAGACCGTCTTGGATCAATATGGCCACAGTCATGGGACTATGTTCTTTTGTAACCAGTTTGAGCAATGTTTGAAAGATCCCAGGAGGTATTATCGATATATTGGTGTGTTGTGAGAGCAACTTAATGGATTAAATTAGTCATAGAAGTAAGCATATTCGATTACATGGAAAATTGAAGCACAACTTACAATCCTTTGTAGCAATCCCATGGCATGATATTAATAGCAGGATGGCTTGGAGGATAAAAAATGGTAGAAATTCATTACGTAAAAGCTTGAGCTCAAGGTATAATTTTGGTAGCACTTTGTTGATTAATTTTTTTTATTTTCTTGACCTTTTCAATTGAGGGGTGAGTGCAAATTTATAGACTTCTCTAATGGAAGATAAAAATGGCAAAAGCACCATGCATGAAAAATAAAATAGGGGAGAAAGTAGATTTTTGGAAGGATTGTTGGTTGACTAACCAATCCCTTGAGTTTGACATCGAGTTATAACCCATTAGACAGTTTTTGTCAGAAATATTGGGTGAAAAGGTGAAATTTTTTCTTATTTTGAATTATGAGATAACTAGGTGGAAATATGTTAGGTTGGAAGGGTTGACTGAAGAACACAAGAAAGCATCTCACAAACTCTTTAACCCACTCAATATTTTTCCTCTAAAGCCTAAGGGTGGTAACGACTCTATGGTTTGGAGTAAATAAAGTAAAGAGGATTATTTTATTAAATTAGGCTATTCTCTATTGGATAAGGAGGGGTTTGGTTGGATCCCAATTAAGCAAATTTGGATTAAAAATTTAATTCCCAAGATTAAATTTTTCTTTTGATTGGCTATTCAGAATAGAATTTCTACCATTGATAATCTCTATAAAAGGGGCTTCCATTTTGTAAACAAGTGGATTGTGTATTTTTCTCTAAAGTATTTAATTATTTACTCCAAAATTTTTTAGTCTCTTGGGTGAAGCCTAAAAATATAGTGGATCTATATTTACAATGGAACTCACCCTTTAATAGCAAGAGCTTGAGTATTTTATGGCACTTTTGTATTTCTTATTTTTTATGGGGGTTATGGAGAGAGTGTAATAATCACATTTTCAAGTAAAAAAAGAGATATGTTTCTTTTATTATTTTAAGTGTTGGGAGTGCCTTAGAGGAGAACTTTAAAGATTATTTTCCAAAATAAAACCTCAATATAGAATTCCATTTTCTTCTTGATTGGCAAGGTTCCAATGTTTCTCATACTTTTTTTAAGCCTTCTAGAGCTAATGTGTTTTGGGAAATACCTCCAAAAGACTGGGTTAAGATTAATTTTTATGGAGCTTCAAAAGGGAATCTAGGTGCTACTGGAGTAGGTGGGGTAGTAAGAGATGAGACAGTTTATTTTTTATTAGCATATGTTGAACCTCTTGGTATTCAAACTAATCATTTTGTAGAAGATAGAGCTCTCCTTTTAGGCACTCATTTTTACTACAAATGAAGGCAAGGGATGTCATAATTGAAGGGGATTCTTTGAATATAGTGAAAGGTCTCAAATAAGAACAAGAAGTTAGTTGGACAATAGCATATATGATTGATGAATGTAGAGTGAATTTATCACAACTAAATTTTATCATAATTTACAATATCTATCAAGAAGGGAATGGAGCTGTAAATGTTATGGCCAACATTGGAGTTCCAGTGGAAGAGAGTAAGTATTTGATAGATAATTTCCCCCAATAAATACAAGAGATAGGGGTAAAGGAGTAAATAAGAAATGCACCTTTGGAGGAGTAGTAACGAATGAACAGATTGGATAATATTCACAGATGATGGGAATTAGCCATATTGAGACAAGTTGTTGCAGCATGGTCTTGACTATTTCTTATGGATATTGTTGTTTAAGTTGCACTTGGTTGTATTTTGCTCAAATTTTAGTTCATTTCACTACCAGTATATGTTTGTACAAGGCAATTTTGTACTGGCCAACAAGTTATATAGCTTACAGGTAGTTCTTTGTCAGTGTTTTATGCTGAACTATATATTTTTTGGATTTTGTAAGGATTTGGGGACCCTAAAACCCCTTCTTATTGTAATAAGAAAAAAAAAGCAAAGAGGTATTTTGCATTAAGAAAAATAAATTCTTATCTCTGAAATCTCATGCTATTGATAATGGCATGTGTTTTTTTAATTTTGATCCATGTAGGGTGCTTAATGCTTTTCACAAGATCACACATGGGTTTAACTAGTAGTTTTAGTTGCCAGTTATGCACCCCTTTATTTTAAAACTTACTTCTTTGTGGTCATCTTGGGTTGAGATGACCACAGTTTGGCGGTTGTCTTGGGTCAATATGGACATGGTTTTATGGGGAATTGTGCCTATTTAAGTGGTGAAAACCACTATTTTAACCTTGAAGCTGCCCAAGGTGGGTTATGTGGTCTAAAAGGAGTCCATTCAGGTAGTCTCCTCAAAATGATGTGTTTTAGGTGTCTACACCAAGAGCATGGTATATAAATATTAATAATAATTTACTACAACATAATTTTAAAAAAAGTTTAGCAAATCCAAATCTCTATACAAAAAGGATTGGAAATGATAGAATAATAATTATAGATTATGTTGATGATATAGTAATCACAAGGAGCTTAGAATATTTGATAAATAAATTTAAGAAATATTTAGAAAAATTCTTTGAAATGATAGATTTGGGGCTACTTTATTATTGTCTCGGATTATAAATTTTCCAAAATGAAAACAATATCATGATAACATAGATAAAGTATGCAAAATATTTACTTGAGAAATATAGGATGAACAATTGTAAACCCAAAGACACTCCTATGGAATAAGGATTGCAATTGTCAAGATATGATGAGACATCTTTAGTTTCAACCATCGTCTATTGTCAATTAATTGGAAGTCTCTTATATTTGATAAATACTTGACCATATATAGTTTTTGTTGTAATTTATCTTTTAAGATTTATGCAAGAACCTAGAGAGAACCATTGGAAAGCCACAAAAATAATTTTATAATATATCAACAAGACTACAAAATATGGACTTACATATAAAAAGGATGATGAAAGGTTCTATATATAGAGATATTCATATTTTGATTATGCTGATTTTATAGATGATAGAGAATATACATTAGATTATATATTCTATCTTGGTTTAGGGCCAATTTGTTGGTATAGTAAAAAACATGTAGTAATACTTTCATCTACACAAGCAAAATATCATGCAGCTAAAGATGCAATTTTTAGACACCAAAAAAAAACCAATCCAATTATGTGACTACAAGCACTGACCAAATTGGCATACATACCCCCTAAGGCAGCCTCCAGAGGTTAAACAGTGGTCCTAACCACTCCCAAATTAGTTTTGGAAGGTTAGAGGTCAATTTTTGCACCTTTTAAGCACCTTGCTCCCTATTCATCCCACCATAGGACAATTAGAATCCTATTCACCCCACCCTAGGACGATTAGCAGCAATCGCTCCAGGGTGGGACAATTAGCAGGTTTGACTGGCAAAAAGTCAAACCTTGACAAATGGCAGCCCAAATCTACCACCTAACTTCACCTTCAAGGCATGCAATTGCGAGGGAACATTTCAAATCAGAGAGAGAGCCTACCCTGATCATGGAGGCCTCAATCAATGAGCCCCTAATCAAGGAAGAATATTCTCTCCCCCCAAAAGGGCATAATGAGCCAAGTGGCACCCTCGCATGCGCATTCAAAGGAGACCCCTAGGTCTATAAAAAAGTGAGCCTCCTCACCCCAAAGGGATAATAGATCTGGAGCATTTGGAGCAACGAAGTGTTGTCGAACTATACCCCCATTCCTCTTTGTGCTTCCTACATCCCTAATTTCTCTTTTGGAAGAGAGGTTATCGGGTGAACACTAGGAACGTAATCTAGACCCAAAACCCAAGAAATCAGCCATAATACCACCCCAAACTCATTGACACAACCCCCTAGGAGGTTTTGGACCCATCCCACTTGGATTGGTGTCAAAACTAAGCCCTAAACGGTGGGCGTCCCACCCCTGGGTGCCCCTCGAACTGCTGCAGTCCTAATCACCCCACCTCGGAGTGATTAGAAATTTGTTCATGATTTATTTAATATTATTTTTTCATTCTCTTTTATTTAATTTACTTATGCTATGGTCCAAGTTTCATTGCTTTCTGACATTATTTGACCTGGTTTCTGTTATTTTTATGTGTTCACTAACCTGTAGGGAGCACCTTCAGATACATGATGAACTAGGCATAATATGCCAAATATGACCTTCTGGGTCATCTCAAAATATTTTTTTTAGTCTAACCACAAGTTTTCAAGAGTTGGAGGCCTCTAGATGGGACATTTGCGAGGTCACTTTTTGCAAGTTTTGTTGTAGTCCCCAGCATCACACCCCGGAGTGATTAGAAATTTATGCATGATTTCCTTACTATTATTTTTGCAATAGGTCCTTGATGATATCCTAATGCCTCTGTTAAATTTTCATTGCATTCTGACATAATTTGACTATAGTTTTATCATTTTTATGTGTTAACTAGCTCATAGGGCACCCCTGTCACATACAAGAAAATATAGGTAGGATAAGTAGATTTTGAGCATCTGGGTAGTCTTAAAATCACATATAATGCCTAACCCATGAGTTTTAGGTGATTTGGATGAGTGTAGGAAATACATTGGAGCGCTCACCTTGGAGAGGCCCTCGACGGGCAAACGCGCATAACGGGGCCGTTTGACGCCGCTTCAACACAAAATTAGGTGATAACAACTCTAGATGTTATCCTTTACATTCATATGTCATTTTGTATATCAAAATTATCACTGATATTCCACAAGCACCTGCTGGAGGCCTTGGGGAGTGCATGTTTTTCTAGATACGCTTATGCTATTAACAATTTGTTGCCTTTCTATATGCAGGATCTCACCACCAAGAATACCAAAGGGGAAGTAAGGAACAATGAACACATGGACACAAGCAGTGGCAACATCTATCCCACCCACTTCAAATGTGGGCATGTGGAAGACGCTGGAAGTGTACCGTCCGATCTTGGAAGCACGACTTCATCCATGCATCCATTGATGTAACAAATTGTATCACATGTTTTGAGCCCTATAGGGGAACATATTGTAATTGGATCAAAATCAATATCAATAAAAGAGGCCCTAATTTGTTTTCTTACATCTTGTCTCTGCATCATTTCCTTCATGCATTTGTAGGACTTAGCATCTGTATCTACTTTTGTTTGCATAATATCGGTACGCTATATTTCTACATTGCTTTCAGTGGAAATCATAGTGGGACCCTATCCCCTGCTATTAATATCAAGTTTTTGATTCAAATTTTATGGTTTTTCTTTGCAGGTGTTATGCATTCAGGCATTGGACTGCTACTCATGCCACCTTGGGATGAATACATATTCGTCCCACCCTATGATGAATGCAGACCTACTATTCCTGCCACCCCAGGATGATTAGAGCTCTGTGCATTTTTTGAACAAAAACTCAGAGACAGTTGGTTTAGACAGAGAGGAGGTAGGTCTTCTGAACATCCTCTATGTTTTTCTACTTTCTATTCCTACATTTTTTTGTTTTCTTTGCTTTATTTCCAGATACTTGCATAGAAAGGTTAAGTAGTTTGTTTTCCTTTCTTGCAATAAAAATAAAAAAATAAAAACATAGAGTAAATTAAATGGAAATAACTTGATTAGGAATGCATTTTTATCTGGTTTGCATGTATGATACTTGCACAAATGGCAAGTAATCATTATAGGTTTCAGTTCTAGTTAGGTTTTGTGATTTCCTTTTTGCTACTAATTGTCTCTGAAAGATAAAACATACTTTAAAGCATTGCATTAGTGAAAATCATATTTTGCTATATGTTTTCTTTCTTTACACAATTAAAAGGAACCACACACACCACCTAATAAAATTAACATCAAGGAGTTGGTCTTAATACCCCAACACTTGATCAAGACCAATGGTGGATTTCATCACCACCTTGGCTTGGATTTTGCATACATATACCCTGATCGCGATTGTTTCTAGATGTAAATCCTAATGAAAGTTGACCAAGTGTAGCGAGGGTGATTCCTCGTGCATGAGGATAAGTCTTCTATGGTAGGTGTCAAAAATAGAGCGATCCCCCTTCCATACCGCCTATGTTCCACTTATTGTTCTACTCTCGCGTACCAATAGTTTCCCTCATGTAAGGGCGGGTATATTGAGAGGTTTGGTATAACGGCCTGGCAATGGTATATTGAAGGGGTGACCATTTTGGAGATACAAGAGCCCTCATTATGCATGTATAACAAAGTTTTCTTTACAATATTTACATAAAAAAAATCAAACACACTAAACCAGATCTAGGACACACATTTAATATGTAAACAAGATAATCATTTCTTTGTTTGTGTGGTCCCCTTTTGTTTGGTATAGCATAAAAATTATAAAGGAGATAAAAATATACATATCTTTTCATAAAAACCACCACCATGGTGTATACCTGTAGCCAAGCCCAATCACGGACAGAAGCTACAAAAAGTATACAAGGAGACACAAGTCACCTCCGTTATAGCCCCAAGGACTTGGTTATACCACCTTGGTAGCCTGACCCACAACATAGTCCACACTATGCCACTACAAAAAAGGACTATAGAGGCACCCCTTTAAGGGGTACTATCCTTTCAACACAGACCCTATTAGGAGGAGTACACACATGGGAAGGCTCCCTTAGACACTCATTATGAGTGGCCACTGTGTGATGAAGTGCTAGAGCAGCATAGGGTTCATAAGGAGGGGGCACACAATTATATCATTCCTCCTCCACCCCTCATTACTGTTAGAACTAATAGGCAAAATCTAGACTGCAAGGCTCTTCAGATAGGACAAGCCAACTCTACTCATCCCTTTCACATGTACAAAAGGGATCACAAGGAAAACCAGTATATTCCTCAAGAGCAATACATCGCACGAGAGCAATGCACCTCCGTACCTGCTAATTATCAAGATCACCTATTGAGGGCAGAGCCTTGGGTGAATTCTGCTAACCTCGATAGAGTAAAGTGACCCATAGAGATATTGGATCACCATGATCGAGATAGATATGTAGGGGAGGCATCTAGGCCTCCTAGACCTAGGACGACAAAACAAATCGACTTGGCATTTTCCAAATAGGCCGCCCACCAAGCGTAAATCATGTAGCTTAGGCAAGATCAACAATAGTTAGAACAACTATATCATCTTAACAAAGAGTGCATTCAGTGCCAGACAGATGAGTTGCTCCAGAACACTATGCACGAGAGGATTCCAACCCCTCGCATGCATAAAACAAAAATTTATGAGAGGCACAACCCCTTAGTATGAGACAGGTCTCCATGACCTTATCAAGCATTGCCTCCAAGACCTCCTAGACCTGAGTAGGAGGCCACTCCTAGAACCAATGATGAGCATCTTCCTCAGGCACCCGTCCATGTTTATAGGTCACACCCAAAAAATCCTCAAGAGGCCTATGAGTAATTTGAGCAAGAAGAAGAGCGGGCTGAAATGCCCTACCAAGGCAGGGGGGGCGCTATCCGGCTACCCCTCCATAGGCCTCAAGTTCCTCGCAATTCACAATGGGAACAAACCAAAGAAGAGGAAATCAAATCCTCTGATGAATACAAAGCATTGCTAGAGCACTTAGAGTTTGTGGAGACTAATACTTCAGAGCCCCAAAAGCCCACCTTACACCATATCTACAGTCACCCTGTGCATCCTTCAGTTCTGGCACCCCCATACCCCGACCACTTCAAAATGCCTCAATTGGAAATTTTTAGAGGGGATGAGGATGCCCAAGAGCACGTAACAAGGTTCCTGAGTCAATGCTTTGGCATTCAGGACAATGATGTATTGCTTTTGAGAATTTTTATAACCACGTTCGTAGGCCCTGCCTCGGATTGGTTTACCCAGTTGTCGAAGCATAGCATCAATAATCTAGACTAGCTAGTGAACACGTTCCTTGAACATTTTGCCTTCAACACCAAGAAGAAGGTATATTTAAGTGACCTAGCTAGCCTTAAGTAGTATGATGATGAGACCATAGCCACTTATGGGAATCGATGGAGGAAATTGCTTTCAAAGCTACCTTACCTCCCTCCCATGGCTGACATGACTCATGTTTTCAAAGAGTTGCTTAAGTTCGATCTCCGTGCTATTGCAGCTACAACAATATGCCACCCTCGAAGAAGCCTTGGCACAAGCCAGGATAATTGAGGAGATCAAAATAGAAGACGATGAGATTGCCAAGTCGTGCAAGAAAGAGTGGACCAAAAATGCTAAAACTGGGCCCATGCAACTAAAACCCGCCACGGTCAATCAGGTTGCCATAACTATACCAAAGCTTGCACAAACGACATAGCCCCCAAAGGCTAATTATCAAGTAGTTCCTCTTGATAACTATGAAAAGGAAAATCATAAACAAGAGCAAAATAAACAACGTTACCCTAGGTGACAATTCACACAATTCACGGAGTCTAGAGACTCCTTGTTTGATCACTTTTTCATGGTAAACCTGATAAACTTGCCAAAAAGTTGACCCATAGACCCCAACACACCAAAACCCAAGGGCTATAGGGAAGACTTATATTGCAAATTTCATCGACAAAAAGGACATGAAATCTCCACTTGTTGGAAATTCAAACACTTAGTGTAGGACTTGATAGACAACAAAACGCTCGTGATAGATAATCCCATAGTGCTAAGCAACCAACATATGGAAGTCTTCAAAGACCCCATGCCTACCCATGATACACAGGCAAAGACTTTACAAGTGAACGAGGTAACACAAAACTGCTCCATGCAAAGATACGTAGGGATGATAAGCATCGTGACATGAAACAAAAGATACCCAAACATGGCTACATCCACTATAGCTACAGGAGATGTTCCGTCAACGTCACAACCTCTACAACATCCTACGCAACCTCCCCCACCTAGACCAGTGGCCACAATTTGGACTAAACATACTCAAATTTTAAGGACCACGTCGGCTAGGCTCTCCATTTATGAGATCATCCAAAAATCACCACCCCATCAGGAGGCTCTGATGGATATACTCAAATCCATTGAGCTACAATCCATGAACCCAATTATTTCAACAATTTTATAGGACATGTGAGACAATGCACATAACCGGTCATAACCTTCAGGGAAGATGAACTGAAATTGGTGATCGATGATATGGTGGATCCACCCCTGCACATCATTGCATCGGTCAAAAAGATTCCATTCAAGAGGGTGTTGTTGGACACTAGCTCATCCAACAACATAATCATGACAACGAGATTAAAAAACCTTAAGATGCCAACATCCTACATTGTGGCATCCACTTACACTCTTCGAGCATTCAATGACGCATTGTGCTCGACGATTGGCACAATTGTCCTGCCCATCCAAGTAGGACAGAATACCATTCCTACATTGTGTCACATCCTTGAGGGTGATATGGCCTACAATATTTTGCTAGGCCGGCCTTGGATCAGGGACATGAAGTGTGTCCCTTCGATAGCCCATCAATGCCTCAAATACACATACGAAGGGCAAGTACATGTAGTCCCAACAGACTTAGAGCCCTTTAAGTTTTGCAATGTAGTGCAGTTGATGCCACAATCAACCCTTCCATCAACACATTTGGACTTTCAATTGAATCCATCCACTCAGGGTCTAATTCCACCTACATCCCCACTATTGAGTCCCTCAACTCACCAACCTGGCCCATCTTCATCATTTATTTCTTCACCCATGATGCCACCTATGGTGGCCGTATTGAAGGTCAATGAGAAGAAGCCCCTAGAGGAGGTACCACCATTAGTCTCAACCATCTCTACCGAAGAGGTGCCCAGTCGAATGGAAGTCGAGACACCTGGTTCACCCAACATGGAGTGGACTCAGGGAGAACTCCCATTCCCTCCCCCTCAACCACTGATGATTACCATTGATATGGCCAATACGGGCCTAGGGGAGTACCTAGTGTGGAACATTGTGGCAACACTTGCACTAGAATCCATGCAATACATGGGGAGACCATGCCTCCCCATCGGCACTATCGTCCCTTTAGGCTACTTGCCAAATCAGACCAATTTTGTATATGGGGGCCTCGAGAATGACATTGAACCTTACCTACAATAAGAAGAAGACGAAGAGTCATTTTCTAAGAATATTGACTATCTGTCCAACCCAAAATTCGTCCTGAAATACCTAGAACAATGTAATTGGCATGGATATGGATTGGGCAGATACAAACAAGGAATGCGTATTCTTTGTCAACCGAGATACCAGATGCCATATGATAAATTAGGAGTAGGTTTCAACCACTCTTTGCCCCTTGACATCTTGGTAGAAACCATGCAAAGCTTAGGTCTAGGCAATAGGGATGGGTTGGCACAAGATCCATATGCCAATCCCAACACTACATACACATTGGGTAATTATTTCCCATTGTTGACAACAAACCTTGTTGACCTCAACAACCCCTCCCATTTGATCAAGGAAGGGGAAAGTCCAAGAAGTAACCTCCAAGAGGGATATAAAAAAAATCAAGGGAGGTCTTCTAAAGATGAGTCAAATTATGAGGTAGCACCTTGGGACCCTTTTGAGTCCGATAGCAATCACTCGCAGGTGACACCCATTGACGATTATCAGGAGGACTTCGTGGCAATGTTCTCCTTTAATGTTCCGATTGGGCAATTGCTACCTCCAAAGAATATAGCCCTCCCGCAGAGAGTGGAACAACCTGGAAGGGACCAAATAAAATTGCTTGAACAAAAAGATCCTCCCATGCCGATCATAAGGCCAGGTGATCCACCAAAGGAAGAATATCCAAATATCTGCTTTGAAATCGACTACCTGCATGCCAAATTTTAGGTTTTTGTAGAGAGTGAGGATAGTGATCAAGAAACGCCTAGTGGGAGGCTATACCAGCTAGAGAGGCAAATAGTTGTCGAAGCCAATGAAGGCCTGTGGATCTTCGATAACGACTATGAGGATGAAACTGAGATGGCATATCTCAACCATATGAGACAACAAGAATACCCCATAGACATCGATGATATGTTTGAACATTTAAATATGGGACCAAGGCATAGGTGGCATTTAAACCAAGTGCTTCATCCACCACTTCGGGCATATAGGGAGCACCTACCACCTAGATACCCTATAGGGCCATCAGTGCCTAGGGTAGACCCTGTCCTTCTATCTGCACATAGGGCTGATCCTTTTGTGCTAATACCCACAAATCCAGATCTGGGGTACAAGGATCACCAAGGATATCTAAATCAACACCCACACTGCAATGGAGACCAAATTCATTATGTCAACATGATCTCCATTGATTTAACCGCCCCCATCCACAATCTAGTCGATCCAACATGACCATTGTATCTAGACCTAGATGCTATAGACTGGGATCATGCTGACACACCACCATCCCCATCAGAGTACTGGCCTTGCAACGAGATGTTCCATTTCACCCCATGACAGACTCAGGTTATCTTCCAGGTTGAAGAGGAACCCAATGTTCCCAACACAGATCTAAATTCAGCAAATGATATCCACCTAATCCCAACTCCACACCAGTTGGAGGACGAATCCCACATGTCAATTGAAGAGACGATTAACGTAGACATCGGTTATGATCCAATGAATTCATAAATCATCAAGCTGGGGGTAAGTTTATCCCCCAAAGAGCAAGCCGATTACATTGCCCTTCTCAAAAATAAGAAGAAGGTTTTTGCATGGTCCTAAAAAGACATGTCGGGGCTAGAACCGCAGTGAGTCATGCATAATCTAACACTTGATCTGATAATCAAGCTAGTCAAGCAAAATATACGTAAGATGCACCCAATAGTGGCCTTAATGGTCAAATACAAGCTACAAAATCTATTGGATGCACAGTTTGTCATCTACGTAGATTACCCACCATGGTTGTCCAACATGGTACCCATCAAAAATCCTGATGGGAGGATTCACATATGCATCGATTTTCAATATTTAAACAAAGCGAGTCCCAAGGATGATTTCCCCTTGCCTAGCATCGACGCATTGGTAGACACTACAACAGGCCATGAAATGCTTTCCCTCATGGATGGTTTCTTAGGATACAACCAGATTCGTATCAATCTCGATGATCAACTAAAAATGGCATTCACAACGCCTTGGGGGACATTTTGTTATAAGGTCATGCCCTTTGGCCTTAAAAATGTTGGCGCCACTTACCAACGCGCTATGACATACATCTTCCACGATCACATGCATAAAACTTTGGAAGATTATATGGATGATTTGTTGGCCAAATCTCTTTTGCACCAAAATCATCTCGATGACTTACGCAAGATCCTTGATCACCTCATCGAACACAAGGTTAGGCTAAACCCCAAGAAGTGCGTATTTGGTGTCACATAATGAAAACTCTTGGGTTTCATAGTATCAAAATGAGGCATCGAGGTAGATCTAAATAAAGTAAAGGCAATCCTTGAAATGCTTCCCCCAACCATCATCAGGTAGCTTAGAATCTTGCAGGGTAAGGTCACATTGATCAAGTGCTTCATAGCATAGTTATTTGATAAGTGCTAGCCCATGAATAAATTATTACACAAGGGGGTAGCATTTCATTGGGATGACAAGTGTCAGTCAACATTCGATGACATAAAACAATACTTGGCTTCGTCGCTAGTATTTGCACCACCTAGACCAGGAGTGTCATTCTATTTATACATCTTAGCTTTTGAGGTGGCACTAAGCGCCATGCTAGCCCAAAAAAATGAACTACATAAAGAACAGGCTAATTATTATCTTAGCCGCACCCTGGTCAGTTATGAACTTAACTATGCATACGTTGAGAAGCTATTCTTGGTGGTGGTATTTGCCACTAAAAAGATATGCCATTACATGCTGAGCAATATGATGTATGTTATGTCTAAGGAGAATCCATTGTAGTACATGATGAGTCATACTTATCATAGTAGTCGCATGGTGAAATGGATCATGTTGTTGATGGAGTTTGACATTGAATTCATTGGACAAAAGTCCATCAAAGGTCAAGTCATCACCGATCAAATAGCAGAGGCTCCTCTCAAAGGTGATCAGCCTCTGATCGTAGAGCTACCTGATGATGGGGTCTTCCATGTCTCATAATTGCTAGATTTTGATGAGCCTGAGTCATAGGTCGACATAACCTTATTTTTTAATGGTTTTAAATGTGATCAAGGGGGTGGCACAGGAATCATGTTTTTCACACTGCAAGGGGCTCCAATGCCTTTATCATTTAAGATTGATTTCTCGTGCACCAATAACAATGTTGAATACGAAGCCCTACTCATAGGTCTTCAGACAGCCATCACCATGAACATCAAACGCTTGAATATCTTTGGTGATTCGCTATTAATTGCTAACCAAGTGAAAGGGGTATTCCAATGCAAATGCCCAGTTCTACAGGCCTACAAAGAGCTTGTGGATAAATTCCTGGCAAAGCTTGAATGGTACGACATCGAGGCACTTCCTCGATCATCAAATTATTTTGTGGACACTATGGCCTCCTTGGGGTCACTAATCTCACAAGACATTTTTGGTGAGATGACAACCATTCAAATCAAAATGTTATCACAATCCATGATGGAGAGTGCAAGCTCTAACATAACGCCAGGAATCCACCTGATCCAGATTGAACCATCTCAGGATAGGTTCTCTCGAATCCATGATAGTCTGAATCACACCAACTAGAGATCATTGTTCTCTCCAACCCCTTTTAATAGCAACACAATGCTATTTCTACAAGTTCTTTCCCACTCAGCTTTTTCTAGGGACGAACTTCAAGAGGGATCGACCATTCATACCATCGAGGTTTTTGATCAGCAAAATTGGTACACACCCATAAGAGACTATCTCAAGTTAGGTAGCCTCCCACTTTGATTATCACATGCTGTGAAAAGATCATTCAAAAAGAAAGTGGAAAAACATGTCTTGCTAGGAGATATTTTATACCATCGAAGCTACGAAGGAATCATCCTCCATTGATTAGACCAACAGAGTCCACTTGGGCAATCACCCAAGCGCACAATGGTACATGCGATGGCCACTTCAGCGGTATGGCCATCGCAAAGCACATTCTTTGCATGGGCTATTATTGGCCATATTTAGAGCAAGATTGTTGTGCATATATGTGGAAGTGCGTGAAGTGTCAACACCATGCTAAATTGACACACGTACCTTCTCAGGCCTTGCAGCCGATCCAATCAGCTTGGTCATTTTTGCAGTGGGGCTTAGATATCATCAGAAAGATCTCCCCTGCATCATCAGGTCATCGCATGTTTATCATAACGGCCACAGAGTACTTCACTAAGTGGGTGGAAGCAATTTCGCTTACCTCTATGATTGGGCCCCGCATTACAAAGTTCATTTTACATAACATCATATTTTGTTTTGGTATTCCATCCAAGATCATCTTGGATAATGGGATGTCATTTAAGAACAAAGATGTGCATGCTTTGACAACAAAGTACAAAATTTAGCACAATTTTTTGACATCCTATTATCCGTAGGCAAATGGGCAAGTGGAGGCATAAAACAAAATGCTAGTTGCCATCCTTAAAAATACGGTCATAGATATTCATAAGGATTGGCACATCCAAATACCACTTGCCCTATGGGCTTATCACACTAGCATTCAAACGCCCATTGGGGCAACTCCATTTTTGCTAGTGTATGGCTTCGAGGCAGTAATGCCTCTCAAGTTGGAGATACCCTCCCTACACATATCAATGCAAGAGTTCATTGATTATGACACTGCACGGTAGGCCCGGCTAGACCAGCTTACGTTACTCAATGAACGATGCATCAATGCTCTCAAGAATTTACGTATCTATTAAGAGCAACTTAAGAAAGCATACAACATGAAAGTTCACCTGAGGTACTTTCAGGTCAATGACCTGGTCTTAAAAGAGAACCAAAAAAATTCTAACTTGCTACCCCATTTAAGGGCCAAGTTTGCGGCAAATTGGTTAGGTCTGTATGTAATCGACAATAAAATAGGACCTGGAACATACCAGCTCGCCTCTCTTGAAGGAATCAAGGAACTAGAACCTTTGAACATCAGTAATTTGAGTCCATTCAACATTTAAAGAGCTATGACCCACCCTAAAAGCTCCAAGGGTTCCCGTAATTGCTTGGTCAACCAAACACCCCAAAGGTATCTATAATCCCTTTGGTCAAACCAAAAACTCCAAGGGTTCCCATAATTGCTTGGTCAACCTAAAATGCCCCAAAGGTATCTATAATTCCTTTGGTCAAACCAAAAGCTCCAAGGGTTCTCGCAATTGCTTGGTCAACCAAAAATGCCCCAAAGGTACCCATAATCCCTTTGGTCAAACCAAAATCCCCAAGGGTTCTCACCACCGCTTGGTCACCCAAAATGCCCCAAAGGTATCCATAATCCCTTTGGTTAAACCAAAATCCCCAAGGGTTCTCGCCACTGATTGGTCACCCAAAATGCCCCAAAGGGTAATCCCTTTGGTCAAACCAAAATCCCCAAGGGTTCTCACCATCGCTTGATCACCCAAATTGCCCCAAAGGTATCCATAATTCCTTTGGTCAAACCAAAAGATCCAAGGGTTCTCGCAATCACTTGGTCACCCAAAATGCCCCAAAGGTATCCATAATCTCTTTGGTCAAACCAAAAGATCCAAGGGTTCCCATAATCGCTTGGTCAACCCAAAATGCCCCAAAGGTATCCATAATCCCTTTGGTCAAACCAAAAGCCCCAAGGGTTCCTACAATTGCTTGGTCAACCCAAAATGCCCCAAAGGTATCCATAATCTCTTTGGTCAAACCAAAAGCTCCAAGGGTTCTCGTAATCACTTGGTCACCCAAAAATGCCCCAAATATATCCATAATCTCTTTGGTCAAATCAAAAGCTCCAAGGGTTCCCACAATTGCTTGGTCAACCCCAAAATTCCCCAAAGGTGTCTATAATCTATTTGGTCAAACCAAAAGCTCCAAGGGTTCCCACAATCACTTAGTCAACCCCAAGATGCCGCAAAGGTATCCATAATTCCTTTGGTCAATCCAAAATCCCCAAGGGTTCTCGCAATTGCTTGGTCAGCAAAACGTCCCAAAGGTATCCATAATCCCTTTGGTCAAACCAAAAGCTCCAAGGGTTCTCGCCACTACTTGGTCACCCAAAATTCCCTAAAGGTATCTATTATCCCTTTGGTCAAAACCTCCAAGGATATGTAAGAATCACTTGGTCCACACCCATTTGGGTTAAAACCACCATAATGAATATTAAAAAACAACAGATAATCAAAAATAACAAAAAAAATTGCATCTCACTTTCATGCATAATCTTAAAAAAAAAAAAAAAGCTGCATTAGGCATCGCATACATACATTGCATATTTGCTGGTCATACATGTCAAACACACCATAAACTGTAATTACTCGGCAATTCCATCATTTTCCACATTTGTCCATTTTTTAAATGATCCAACAAGAATAACGCCATTCACATTTTTTTCCATATCATAGTTAGTTATTTTCTAATGTCTTTAGGGTTTTCGTCACTTAGCTATCTTTAGATTTCTAGCCAAATGTTGTACAAATTCAGACTGATTTTTACAAAGTAGATTTTTACTTGGGTCATGCCTTGTTACATAGCATCCCAATGCAAGCTTAAAACACATAAAAATTCCCAAGTTGTGTGAACGAAATATGAAACCTACATAGCATAATAAGTTACCATAAGTGAAATGGTTATCTTGCTCATCCCCCTATGCGAATGACCCCAAGAATGTTGAGAGTTGGAAAAAGGACAAGCATCTTCCCTACCCAATTCCCCCAAAATAAATAGTGGTTTTTACCACTATCAAAAATCCCAAATTATCAAAGTTGCAAACATCAAAAAATTGCAAAATTCAAAGTACAAACTCTAAAGTTTGACATCAAAACCCTCAAATTACACACATCAAAAAAGCACAAGAAATAGTGATCCCCATCACTCAAAATTCAAATCCCTTGCTCAAACAAAAAAAAATAAGAGAAAAATAAATAGTGATTTTTATCACTATATATAAGAGCAAGTATCCCAATCAAATTGAAGAAAATAAGGGAGTCGAACTTGAATCCCTGGAACTCTTAGCATTCGAAAGGTCATGAGGTGATCCTCAGTCCCAATTTTGTGGATAGCCTATTGATCACTGGTGGCAAACCTCCCGCATGACGATATATCTATCGCATTAGCCATTGGGCATATGTATAGATCAATATTTGCATGTGGATGAGTTGGATTATGGTATCCTAGATTTCACCATAGATTAATCTTACTAAATTCAAAAAAGGAGTTAGTGGAGCTAATTAGGTGATCCTTAGTACAGGTTTGGTGGACAGCCTACCTGGAACTAGCGATATCCTTACGAATACCACATCAACAAACTCAATCGCACACAAGGATGTGAAATAACTTGGTCAAACTCAAGTCTAACTCGTACCTTGTTCAAAATTCTTGTAAGATAATGTACAGTATTGACTAGTTAGTTAAAGCATCTGAGTCTTAGAAAAACCTTAACTACATTCTAAAAAAATTGTTGTACATTTCACTAACATCACCATCAAAAAATATAAAACAAAAATTACAAATGCAAAGTTATTCCATAAAACAATCACATAGTACAGAAAGACAGTAAATCATGTACAGTCTACGGTGCCACCGCCTGCATACCAACAAATCATTTCATCCATTCCATAAGCATACATCTATATCATACAGTTAAAATCATTCGCATTCATAATAGCATATACATACATCAACATAAATAAATGTGCATAAAAGAACAATAAATCATGACAAGGATATAATCAAAACCAAAAAGAGTCATGTATATATATCAAGTTAAACTGCCCTCAAGCTACAATAAGAAGGTCCTCTAACCTCACAAAAAAACCAAAAATTCAAAATCCCCAAATCCTAGGGAGTCGGCCACCATGATCACGTAGGATCGGTGCAACTGGAACTACCCCCAGTAGTATAGGTCCTATGGGACCTCTCAGGGCAGCTGCTGCCAGCCCTCGCACCCTACCCACCAACACTACCCTCACCTAGCTTCCTGTGATGAGATTATGTAGACTGCTCAGTCTAACTGCCCCTCGTACGATTTGAAAAGCCACCTCCATTGAGCACAGGCAACTATCCACTGAGGCAGACAACCTCTGTCTTTAACTCTATCCAGTACTGACCCCACTCTATATCTCATTGATGATACATAGCCAATGCACTATCCTGCTATGCCAACTGATTTCATAGGAGAACCCTCTCCTGTGTTACCTCCACCAAAGTATATTTATGCTCCTCATCTCATCTCTGTAGGAGACCCTCCAATCATGCTATCTCAGCATGAAGCCCAGCCTCTGCACCCCCTAAGATAGCCTAAGGCATGGGCACCTCTGGGACGGCCTGCTGCTCTGGCACCCACTACTCTAGGACATCCTATACATCTGGTTACTTCGTAACCCCCAAATCATCTCCATCACCAGTGAAGTCATCGACCTCCACCATGTCAACATCATCAAGCAGAGCCCCCCAAACCTCCATCAATGCCTTTGCACCCCCACCTCCTGATGTTGTCGTATCCATGCCTCCTAGAGGCCCCTCAACCTGCCATCATCGCATAATCCACCATCGGTCATACTCTACAGTTACCCTAGCATCGTCCATGTCAAGTACATAAATAACTACATCATAACCCTCACCCAACGGCTCAATGATAGTCTAGACTAGGGTCCTCTCGTCACCGTGACACCAATATATCAAGGGATCACCAGGAAATCCCTGGCACACCCCAAACTACCACGTTACCTAGACATATGGAAAGTACTCCTACTCTATCCCGTGCCGCCCAATCAACCATCTACCCCTAGACAGGCTAGACAGCCCCGGTACAATCACCAAAACACCTGCCCTGGCACTAGATGAGAGAAGGCATCAGTATAATGACCTACATCACTTGCCCGTCGTCAACTCTATCCATGCTCCTATGACCTCCACCATAAATTGGCATATCTAATCTCTTGATCCACCATCTCACCTCGGGTGGTCCAAGGCAAACCCTGTGATCGCTCCATAGCTATGTGCTGCCACCCCCAACATTGCAAGAGATAGCTGCACCCGATCCCCTTCTACTTTCGACAGCAGGCCTCGTACTACTCATCGTACAACTATGCCAATAACTTCTGACCCCATATCATAATAAGTGGAGCTGATGTAGGACACTCCACCAATGTGAAAACCAACTCAAGCAGGTTCCAAGGGAACCTCGCACCTAAGGAGTCAGGAAGCAGCATATTGGAAATAAGGGCCATGATCAAAGAATGCCTCACCCCTCATACACCCTTCTCCAGCCACCACCACACCAGAATACCACCTATCTAGAAGTCAGCCTCTACCCTTTCCACATCCCTCTCCACCCCCCTCTCCATTGCCAAACCAAAACACTATGTCAATACCATTGCTAGTCATAGTGGGTCATCCAGATAGGCAGTCCATCTATCAAAATCCACAGAATTCGATACACATCCTCCAGAGTCACAATCATCTCCCCTATTGGGAGATGAAAATTGTTGGTGCGGGGATCCCACATATTGATCAGGGCAGTCAAATATGCCCGATCCCCCACCACAGGCTCTAGACGCGTCACATTCTTGAGCCCAAGGGCATCAAGCCACTCCCAATCCACAACTGTCAGGGCATCCCGGGCATCAGAGAAAATAGTTGGCTGGCGGTACCGAATCTTCACCACCTAAAACAACAAAATAAAACAAAACCAAAAAAATATATTAAGCACATGCTTAATATAAACATAATCATTAAAATAAAACTGTACAGAAGAACAACAAGCTACAATTTTCAATTGTATAGCAAAAGTATAGCATAAAAATTATAAAAAAACAAAGTACAGTAAAAGTACAAAAACATTAAAATAAAACTGTACAACAACGACATCATACATGAAAATAACTTAATATGGCAAAAACAACATAAAACGAAAACGTCTGGGATTTCAAACCTAAATACAAACACAAACAAAGTACAGACAACAGTTGTGTACTAGGGTTTTGACCTTAATATACAAAAATTAACAAAGCAAATAAAGTTCCTATATTAGGTTTTCAACTTGATATACGAATGAAATCAAACCAACACACACAAAAAAAATAGGTTTTTAAAACCTTAAAAACAAAATAAATTAAACGAACATTTTATATGTGAGTTTTAAATCAAACACACACAAATAATAGGTAGAGAGAAGGAACATCATACCGATCTTGCCTCGACTCCTCCACTCGAATATCTGGTTCTCATACTCATGATGTCCATGAAATTTTAGCAGCACTCCACTACGCACACTCGCACTCGTCCTCTTCACTTCTCCAAATCACCAAGAAAAAAAATATTACAAATGAGCCCAAAACCTAGTTTTGGTCCTTATATAGGCTGTTATGCTTGTAATCGTTCCACCCTGGGACGAGCACTCTAGTTAGCGCTCGTCCCACCCTGGGATGATTACAAAACTAGTATTCATCCCACCCTGGGACGATTACAGAGCAAGAAATAAAGCAACAAAAATTGCATCAAAAAATGCACCAAAAACAATAATAAATCTTCCGAACAAAGGTGCATTTGCACCTGAAATTCATGGTATAGAAAAACTGTCGTCAGGGTCACAAATACTCACTATCCTCTAATAAGGCTAGCATAGCCGGAATGCTCCACGGGATGGAGGATTTTTGATAATTTCTACCCCAATCGACATCGCAAAAAGGGTCAAAAATCACCAAAAACAGGTCTGATTGTTGGAAAACTGCAATAAGCGTTCAACAAGTACAACTGAAGGCACCCTTAAAAAGGCCATATTGGGTCAAGAAACTCATCGCTTTTCTCATTTTTGTCATTCCCTCATTGATTCGTCTCTTTAGGGGGGTAATCACACTTAGTCACCAATCAAAAAATACACACCCAATCAAGGAAATGGCATGCATTCAAAGAATCATTGACAAAGACAATCACGCTCCTGCTTGGGGCAACAAATAAGCAATAATCATAGGCTAAACAAACACTTGGTATTCTAGAAGCATGAATAAAAGGTTCCTTGGATAAAAGGTTGCGCCCTTTGCCTATCCATGACCGAACAATGTCCAAGATCAAGTACACCTCACTGAAAAAGGTTACACTTTTGTTAAGCTCCTTAGCTCATCAAAAGCAAGGATTCAAGAATGCGTTCCCTTTCCATACTTGGGGTATCAAAATTTGGTTAGGTTATTGAGAAACCTTAATCATTAAGTGCTTTGGTCATCTATTTTTTCTTAGCACTACGCCACACACAACGCATCCCAAAAAGGGGCATCTCAGAGACACCAAAACAACACCAATCCGATTATGTGACTACAAGCATTGATTGAATTGGCATACATACCCCCTAGGGTAGCCTCCATAGGTTAAAAAGTGGTCCTAACCACTCCCAAATCAGTTTTGGAAGGTCAGAGGTCAGTTTTTGCACCTTTTAAGCACCTTGCTCCCTATTCGTCCCACCCTGGAATGATTAGAATCCTATTCATTGTTAGTCTTACAATGGCACTGAGAGGGGGGGTGAATCAGTGTAGTTCACTTGAATTTATAGCTCTTAAAACTAAAATAATGAAACCTTAAAACCAGATAAATCAAGCATCACAAAAGAACATATCACACAACACAAGATTTTAACGAGGTTCACCAATTTGGCTACTCCTCAAGAATGACTGCTTGGACTACCATCCAAATCTAGCCTTTGCAAAGCACCAACTTTACAATCAGTTTACCAACATCCACTAGAAGGATCACCAACCCCTGATTTATTTGTACCAATAGAAAGGAGCACAAACCCCTGATTTACCAGCACTTACTAGAAGGAGCACCAACCCCTGATGCCAAGCTGCAACCTGGACTTCAATTTTTAATCTATAAGTTTGATATTAAGATACCTTTGCTTTTACATGACCCTAACTGGTCTTCTCCACCTTTACATTCTCTGTGCACTCTGCTCTTTTTGTGCAAACACTTTGCACACTCTGCTTCGTTGCAATCCAACTTCACGATCGTCTTCTCCCTTTTACGCACTCTGCTCCTACTTTCTATGTGCAATCACAGACGCACTTAGGACAATTTGACATGACTTCTTTGCTCACTTTGTGCACTTCACCATCATCTCACTGCTTCTACACTTTCTACGCTCTTACAGCCACATTTCACACTTTGACACATATTCGACAACACATTCATCAACACTTCAAATCTCCAAACAACCCTCCTTTTATAGAAAAATTCTTGTGATGAAAACCCTAATCTTAGTCTACTGTAAACCCTAATCTTAGTCGGCTTTCATGACACCTGTAAACCCTAATTTTAGTCAGCTATCATAGGTTCATCGGCTTCAACTCAACCACGAAGAAGCAACATGTCACGATATCGTGACACTTTTGCTTACTCTCTCTTTCTCCTTGCTTTGGTCCCCAAAAATACATGTCACGATATCGCGACACTTTTGCTTTCTCTCTCTTTCTCCTTGCTTTGGACTGCAAAAATACAACATGTCACGATATCATGACACTTTCACCTCCTTGCTTCTTTTCTTGGCTTGTACCCACAAAAACTCAGCATGTCACGATATCGCGACACTTTTGCCTCCATACTTCTTTTCTTGGCTTGTACCCATGAAAACACATGTCGCGATATCATGACACTTTCACCTCCTTGCCTCTTTTCTTGGCTTGTACCCATGAAAACATAGCATGTCACGATATCGTGACACTTTCGCCTCCTTGCCTCTTTTCTTGGCTTGTACCCATGAAAACATAGCATGTCACGAAATCGTGACACTTTCACCTTTGTACTTTCTCTCTCCTCATTTAGTCACGAAAATGTGACATGTCGTGATATCATGACACTTTCTCTCCTTTGCTCCTTCTCTTGCCTTCGAGTTGTGAAAATGCGACATGTCACGAAATCATGACACTTTTGCTTTTTTTCCTTCCTGTCCTCTTTGAGTCGTGAAAATGTGACATGTCACGAAATCGTGACACTTCCGCTTCCGAAGTCTTGCTTTCTACTTTTGTTGTGAAATCATGACACTTCTGCTTTCGTACTACACTTCTTTGCAATTGTCATGAAATCGCGATACTTCTGCCTTCGAAGTCTTGCTTTCTATTTTTTTCACAAAATCGTGACAGTTCTGCTTCCGTACGCTTCCTTTCTTTCTTTTTTCGTGAAAATGTGACATGTCACGAAATCATGACACTTTAACAACTTGCTTTCTCTCTCCTATTTTTAGTCGCAAAAATGCAACATGTCGCAAAATCGTGACACTTTTCTTACTTGTTCTTTTTTTTCAGACTTGTAACGAAATCGTGACACTTCTTCCTACTTTCTCTTTTTCTTCCAACATGTCACGAAATCGCTACCATTTTTCCACTTGCCTTTTTTTCTTCCAACATGTCGCAAAATTGCGATAGTTTTTCCACTTGCCTTTTTCTCTTTCAACATGTCACGAAATCGTGATAGTTTTTCCACTTGCCTTTTTCTCTTCCAGTATATGTCATGAAATCACGACAGCTTTTCCACTTGCCTTTTTCTCTTCCAACATGTCACGATATCACGACAATTTTGCTTGCTTGCGCTTTCTCTCCGAACATGTCTCGAAATCATGACAATTTTTCTTGCTTGTGCTTTCTCTCTGAACATATCACAAAATTGCGACAGTTTTACTTGCTTGCACTTTCTCTCTGAACATGTCACAAAATCATGACAGTTTTACTTGCTTGCACTTTCTCTCCAAACATGTCGTGAAATCGCAACAGTTTTGCTTGCTTGCGCTTTCTCTCCGAACATGTCACAAAATCATGACAGTTTTTCTTTCTTCTCAACATGTCATGATATCATGATAATTTATCTTTCTTGCTCAACATGTCACGATATCATGATAGTTTTTCTTTCTTACTCAACATGTCATGATATCACGATAGTTTTCTTCCTTGTGATTTTCTTTTGATTTTTAGCATATGGGCCACTTCGATCTTTTGGAAAGTCACTGTACATACTCTGAAGAACCTCTTAACTCTTGTCCACTGCATTAACTAATCTGTCTTACTATGTTGACAACAATGACAATACTGTTGCTGCACCTTGCTCAAAATTTGCCCCACCTCAGGACAATTAGCAGCAATCGCTCCAGGGTGGGACGATTAGCAGGTTTGACTGGCAAAAAGTCAAACCTTGACAAATGGTAGCCCAAATCTGCCACCTAACTTCACCTTCAAGGCATGCAATTGTGAGGGAACATTTCAAATCAGAGAGAGAGCCTGCCCTGATCATGGAGGCCTCAATCAATGAGCCCCTAATCAGGGAAGAATCTTCTCTCCCCCAAAAAGGGCATAATGAGCCAAGTGTCACCCTCACATGTGCATTCAAAGGAGGACCCTAGGTCTATAAAAATGTGAGCCTCCTCACCCTAAAGGGAGAACAAATTTGGAGGAGCAATGAAGTGTTGTTGAACTATACCCCCATTCCTCTTTGTGCTTCCTACATCCCTAATTTCTCTTTTGGAAGAGAGGTTATCGGGTGAACACTAGGAACGCGATATAGACCCAAAACCCAAGAAATCAGCCATAATCACACCCCAAACTCATTGACACAACCCCCTAGGATGTTTTTGACCCATCCCACTTGGATTGGTGTCAAAACTAAGCCCTAAACGGTGGGTGTCCCACCCCCGAGTGCCCCTCGAACTGCTATAGTCCTAATCGCCCCATCCCAAAGTGATTAGAAATTTGTGCATGATTTCTTTACTATTCTTTTTGCATTCTATTTTATTTAATTTACTTATGTTGTGGTCCAAGTTTCATTGCTTTCTGACATGATTTGACTTGGTTTCTATCATTTTTATGCGTTCACTAACATGTATAGAGCACCTTCAGATACAGGATGACCTGGGCAGAATCTACAAAATATGAACTTCTGGGTCATCTCAAAATGTTATTTTTAGTCTAACCACAAGTTTTCAAGAATTTTGGAGGCCTCTAGATGGGACATTTGTGAGGTCACTTTTTACAAGTTTTGTTGTAGTCCCCAGCATCCCACCCCAGAGTGATTAGAAATTTATGTCTGATTTCCTTATTTTTATTTTTGCAATAGGTCCCTAATGATATCCTAATGCCTCTGTTAAATTTTCATTGCATTTTGACATAATTTGACTATAGTTTTATCATTTTTATGTGTTAACTAGCTTGTAGGGTGCCCCTGTCACATACAGGAAAATTTGGGTAGGATAGGCATATTATGAGTATCTGGGTAGTCTTAAAATCACATATAATGTCTAAATTATGAGTTTTAGGTGATTTGGATGAGCGTAGGCAGGACATTGGAGCACTCACCTTGGAGAGGCCCCCGACGGGCAAACACGCATAACAGGGCCGTCCGAAGTCGCTTCGATGCAAAATTAGGTGATACCAACTCTATACGTTGTCCTTTACATTCACATATCATTCTATAATTTATATATCAACCTTATCACTGATATTACACAAGCACCCGTTGGAGGCCTTGGGGATTAATGTTTTTCTAGATACGCATATGCTATTAATGATTTGTTGCCTTTCTGTGTGTAGTATCTCACCACCAGGAATACTAGAGGGGCAAAAAGGAATGACAAACACATGGACACAAGTGGTGGCAACCTCTATCCCTCCCACTTCGAATGTGGGCACGCATAAGACGCTGGAAGCGTACCGTCCGATCTTGGAAGCACGGCTTCATCCATGCATCCATTGATGCAACATATTGTATCACATGTTCAGAGCCCTAGAGGGGGGATGTATTTTAATTGGATCAAAAGCAATATGAATAAAATAGGCCCCTCTTTGTTTTCTTACATCTTATTTCTGCATCATTTCCTTCATGCATTCGTAGGATGTAGCATCTATATCTACTTTTGTTTGCATCATATCGGTACATTGCATTTCTGCGTTGCTTTCACAATCTATGAAGTATTATGGTTACAATACATTTAGTTAGATATGGGAATTATAAGAACTCCAACAATAAAAAATCATGATAATCATGGAGTTTTTAATCTAATAAAAAATCCAATTATTCATGAAAGAACAAAACATATTGAAGATCAATGTCATTTTATTAAGGATCATGTTCAAAATAATCATATTCAATTGAAACATGTTTCTATTGAAGATTAGATTGCAAATATTTTTACAAAGGCACTTGGTCAAAGCAAATTTTAGATATTTATGAATCATATATGTAGATCAAGAGAAACATGTCAAATATTGTAATACAAGGGGGGTATTAGAGCATATTACATTATTTGATATATATAATATATGTATATGTGTTATGACAAAATATCAAGAGTTTGTTAGGCAAGTGGCAAGATAAGAATTCAAAGGTCATAGTCTAGAATTTGAAGAGTTATTTTGTAAAGATATATTATGGAGAAAAAGCTCCATAACTTATGTATGAGATTGTATAGTGAAAATCTCTAGATTATATTCTTTCAGAATAATATTTTAAGTTTCTTTCTATATTATTGATTCGTATTATTATCTCGATCTTTAATATTATGGTTATTTCATATTTAAGATCCTATGATCTTTGAAGATTATTTGTGATATATTATGGTAGTATAAGGTTTAAAAATCCATCACTTCTTGGTAGGTCTCTAAACCAATTAAACCATGTTCAATAATATTACATATTTTTGAATGACCAAGGGAGTACAAGGTATGTCTATAGCCTCAAAAATGCATCTTTGGGGTAATTTCAAAAAAAAAAAAGATTCATTGTGTCCCAAAGCAACATCAAAGTCGGTCCTAATAAAATATTAGCTATTACAAATGGCATCCCATCAAAATTTGACCAAGCTTAGAAGTCTCCAAGATAAAATCCAAGTTATTTGAAGATTAATCTCCTAATTGGCTAACAAGTGTTAATCATCAAAATTTTGAAGAAGGATGAAGTCTTTGAATGGATGCCAACCTTCAAGCTGTATTCAATTCTCTAAAATTTTACATTTTGTTTTCTCATATTCTTGTCCCACCTAATATTCTTAGACCTTTGATGCTATACTTACTATCCATAGACTATGCCTTGGGTGATATGTTGGCATAGTATGATGACCAACATAGAGAAATCACTATCTTCTTTATTAGCCAAACTTTGTCTATTTATGAGGTTGGATATACTCCTTTGGATAATATTTTCCCATCTATATTATTGTCTCTCAAAAGTTAAGATATTATATGCTTAGCTATAAAAAAATTGTCATTGCAAGAGTTTATCCCTTGCAATATCTTATGTCTAAGCCTCATCTCTTGGAAGAATTACTAAGTGGGTCATTGCACTTAGTAAATATGATCTTGAGTTTATCAATAAAAATATATGAATTATTAAGTTATTGTTGAACAATTAGTAGCTATATCTTTAGAAGCTAGGAAACCCTTAATGGTGGAATCACCTAATGAGTTAGTCTTTGGCTTAGAAGCCAATCAAGTAGATTCTTGGACCTTATACTTTGATGGCACAAGATATGTTAATGAAGAAGGGATAGAATTCATCTTGGTCACTTCTCAATAATAGTTGATCCCTTTGTCCTTTAAGATTAAGTTTTCCTAAATTAACAATACCATAAAACACGAAGCCCTACATGTTCTTTAGCTCTCAAGTTATAATTCTCTATATTTGGGGATTCCTAGATAGAATTTAACCATGTTATGGTATTTACCAAACCAAATATAATAAACTAAATCTATATAAGGACATTTCCAATGAGCTAAAAGCTTATTTTGATAAAGACATCATTGACACTATCCCTAGTTCTAGTAGTTGCCATTTTGATGCTATGTCCTTGGTTACATCATTGATCATCTTAGAGTTGTATTATTAGCAAGCTATAATTATCATTAATAAAATTAGGGAATCTTTAACCTTAGTATCTCTCCAAATCCCTTTCAAGGTCTTTTATTTGAAAGGAACACCATAACCTAGTACTTAGTAAAAGGATATTTTACTTACCTTAAGTATGGTATTTACCTAATGGTTTGACCCACAATGAGTGCAAGAACCTCAAACAACAAGCTTATAGGAAAGTCATCATTGGAAATATTTTATATTTTCACCCCCTTCATGGTATTTTGCTTAGGTTAGTAGACTCCATAGAATCTTAAAGAATCATCCAAGAGGCCCATGATGAATCATGATATGGTCATAAATGGTATCTTCATTGTCAATAGAGTTCTTAGGATGTGTTATTATTGGTCTTCCATGGAAAATGACTCTTGTGACTATGTCAAAAACTATAATAAGTTTCAAAAGCATGATAATATTATCTCTACTACTTCTCAAGATATTCATTCCTTAATATAACATTGGACTTTTTTCATTTTGGAATTAAAAATTATTAAGAAGATAAACCCCATGTCATTTTATGGATACAAGTTTATCATCATCACTACTGAGTAATTTACCAAATTGGTTGAATCCGTGCCATTAAAGTGTAATCCCTTTTGTTTTTATCTCAAATAATGAAATATTCTTTAAGAAAAAATATGTCTCAAAAAATTGTGATAAGCATAAAATACAACACAGATAGTCCACCCTTTACAGTTTCTAATGTAATAACCAAGCCAAAGCCTCTAAAAATATTCTTATCAAAATCCTCAAGAATATCATCAGCAAAACTAATAGAGTTTGGCATCTATAGTTATATTCATCCATATGGCTATATCACACTAATTTTAGGAATCCTATTGAAATTATGTCCTATTATTTGGTATATGGAACTAAATTTGTCTTCCCTTTTAAGCTCAAGGGTCCACCATTATGTTTTTTATCATAGGATACCTCTATTGAAGATAAAAATCATCTTTCATATCTCAACTAGTTGGAACTGCTTAATAAAAATTAGATACACACCTTAGAATACTTGAGGATCTATTGACAAAGGCTTAAATGTGTCTATGGTAAGAAGTTATATTCATGATCCTTTGAAATTGGTGACCTAGTGTGACCACCAAAAAGGCCTCACACCTATGCTTCCTACTACGTGATATAAACAAGAGACAAAAGAATGTTGCAATATTGACAACAAATTGGAAAGAAAAGAACACTTTATTCCATTTAGAAAGAAGCCAATTCCAATTACAAATATGTCCCTCTTAGGGATACCATTTTGATACTCTTATTACAATAGGAAAAGTATATGAAACCCCTCTCAAGGGTGAATGTGAGTTTTAGGCCATTAAGGGTGACACGAACTTCTCTAGGGTGGATTTGACCCTCTTCTTCACATTGAGGAAGGAATTGTATGATTGACTATCCTTTGAATCTATTTTCCTGTGGTCAAGAAACAAAACAAAAGCATTAATAGCATAGGCAACCTCTCATGATGAGGCCCTTTGAGGAATGTGAACATAAATATGCTACAATACTAATGAAATCAAGAAAATGATCAAAGCATACTATACTTATACCAAATTCATAAATATTGCTTGAAACATAGAAATGAAGAGTACTGCTCTCTATCTAATGGACTGATTGCATGGAATGATGTATGGAAACATGAAAGTAGCACAAAGTTGCTCAAATAGAAAGAATTTATGTAAAACCCTAATTAAACTGGTCTGTGTCTCTAAAATATGAAATAAAGTGTTAAAATACTTAACCTAATCTAATTAAACATAATGCAAAATAAAAATTAAGGAAATATTTCACCAGTTGCAAACCATAGCTCTGATGAGCAATTTGCACTATACACCGTGGTTGTCAGCTGCTACTATAAATCAAGTAATTTTACCCTCCAAATCTAGGGTTTTAGGCTTGATCTTCCTTGTCCAATTGATGATCAAGGATCGCCTTGGTGTCCTATGACTGGATTGGTGGTTGAATTGCACAATTGGGCCTCCATTCGTTCGGATTTGCATTTCTTGGCAGTCTAGCTCCTTAAGGAATCCATGGCACAAATTGACATGATGCTTGATGAATTAGAAAAGGAATTGTCAATAAATATCTCTTAATACTCTTGGGTGAGTATAAAATTTGATAGGGCTTTGCTGCTCTAATCTCCAATGCACTCTCTATTGCTATCTTGACATCGCTTCATTATCAAAATGCACTATATATTTTGCCCTAATTCAAAGGGGTATTTATAGGACTACCAAGAGCTAGGGGTGGCTTCATGGATAAGCCAAGATCAAGAAGGGGTGGTTAGGATAGTTGGATTGGAAGCTTCCATTCTTTAACTGCCTTCTTCTAGAACAAATGGTCATTTAAACATATTTGGCTCAGATGAAGGCCAACTGAACTTTAGTTTAGACCGCAGGTGATAGTTGTGGCCTAGATTATAGACCATAGGTCTTAGATGTAGTTCAGTTTGTAGACCATAGGTCTTAGCTGCGATTCAATCTATAGACCATAGGTCTTAGCTACGGTTCAGACTGATTAGGCCAAGCAGCCCAAATTGAGTGGTTAGAACCACTGCTCTATCTTGGAGTCTATCCAAGATCTTCCATATGGTCTTGTAGCATGTCCCATATGAGTAGTCACCCTCGACATGATGTGTTTTAGGTGTCTACAGATGCCCCTTTTGAGATGTGTTGTGAGATTGAACAATGTGTGAGCAAAAATATACCACCTAAAATGATGTCGAAGGTTATATGATGATAATTAGTAAGATCAACATTAGATGCCTCAGGTCCTACAAAAGGGATGCACATCTTAGAATCATTGCTTTCAAGTGGGTGAAAGGCTTAAATTTACTTCCAACTGAATGAAAGGCTTACATTTGGTGCTTTGGCATTTTCGAGTATAATCTGATAGGACCGATAGACGGAGTGACAAAGGCTTAACTCATCATTTTTGTTTTTTTCCCCAACAAAGGGTAAGCTTATGATAATTTTTGGCAATGATTCATAAGACAAACACAATTTTGACAAGATCAAGGGACCTTATGTTGAATTTGATTTATGATTTGATATTATGACTACCCCCTCAAGCGACAATTCAATGAGGGTAATGACATTTAAATGAAGCGACGAGATCACTTGACCACTATGAAATATTTGAACAAATTAAGATTTAGCATATTAATACTTGGCAAGGCCTAATCAACTATGATTACAACTATTAATAGTAATTGCCTATTTCTATCCCATGGAGTGGTCCAGCCATGAAGGCCTCTTAGGGAATCAAAATGAAAGCAAATCTGATTAGGTGTGTGTTGAATCATATTGTCGATGATATGCTAAAAATATCATAGAAGAATTGACATGAATATCTCATTCCCATGGAGCAGTCCGGTCATCTGGGCCTTCTTAGGGATTGAACATAAGCATATCAATTCCATGATGATGAATTTACCCCAAAGTTCCTTATGGTAATTTACTCATCTTGCCACATTGCATGGAGCACAAATCACAGTAACCACCAAGTGTATAGGGTAAATAACTAGGTATGAGGCACATTTGCCTTTTGAGTTATTTGATTTTTTTGTTATTTTTACATTTTTGAGATGCACGTGGATGCAATGCTTATATTGATTTGACGCTATATGATGTGATGTATGGATGCCATGCACTAGCTAGATGATGGTTGTATGATTTTAGAATGCAATGATATACATGTGTAGGTATACTACTTATGATGACTGTATATGAATGCAATATTTTGATGCTAAATGCATGTATACTTTGCTTCACTTGTATGCATTTAATTTATGTTGTTATGACATAATCTATGCCATGTATGTACTACATACTTTTCTTTGTTTCTTTGATAATGTGTTTATGAAATGGACATGTATGCTTTAATCACTTAAAACATAATGTATTAATGCAATATGATTTTTACAATCAAATGGATGACACCATCGAATGTATAACAATAATGGATTGTAGTTGTTTTATATTTTTATGAAAGATAGTACACCCATATGTGAGATGCAATTATATATTGTTTCTATTCAGTTATGGATAACATAGTCAGTGGCCATTTAAATATCATTTCTGACATCCATATGGTATCTAACATATATTACAAATAGTTCTAATAAACAAACTCTCATAAAATAAATTTATGTTTTAATGATTGCATTAAAAAAATTTTGTTGCTATTTGGAAATTTTTGAGGTTTTCCATGAGACTCAAACACCCTAGTTGACTTATCAAAAGTTTTATACTAACCATACTAGACTTTTGAAACATAAGTATTTCACTAGGATAGGCCCTAAATATTCATTATCCCTGTGTGTGCATGAGTATATTAAGATAAGGCATAAGCATACCCCAATGTTAGGCGGGATTCTTTCAGCCCATTGCTAAGATTGGGGGTCCGCAAATGTTTATCCAATCCTAGGTTTAGATTTTAGTTGGACTAGACCACTAGGCGATATAGGAAACCTGAATCTATCTCTTTCGCATTCAAACATTGGTCTGTGCATAAGCGAGGTGCTTAATGCATCAGAAATATCATCATGTTTAAGGTACAGTAGTGCTAACAATTCCATGGATTTAGGCTCGTCCCCTTATTTTCTTCAATTTTTTGGGATACTTGCTCGTATATAGTTGTGCAAGGGATTTGATTCCACTTTGAATTTGAAATTTTTTTGGATCTTCATTTGATCTTCATTTGATCTTCATTTGAACTTGCATTATGATCTTCATTTGATCTTGATTTGAACTTTGATTTCTGATATTCATTTGATCTTCATTTGAACTTTAATTTATGATCTTCATTTGAACTTGCTTTTTTGATATTCATTTGATCATAACTTTTTGGAATTTACATTTGAAAATTCTCTTCAAAAATTTCCCTTTGGGGGGAACTATTTCTGGGATATTTATTGAGGATATTGATCTATGATATCAATATGGGATATCAATCTAGGATGTAAATCTATGATATCGATCTAGGGTATCAATATTGAGGATTGATGTGGGATATCACTCTATGATATTGCTCATTTGGTCATAAGTAAGGGATTATATGTAGGGAATAAACATGTCTTTTTGCCAATTGCCAACATTTCCCAAACCATCTGCATAGGAGGATAAGCAAGAATAACTCTTTTTACCTCAAGATACTCGGTCCTTCTTTGTGGCTTTCATCTTCCCCTAGTCCTTATTAGGATTGTTTAATTTGTTGATTAGTGATAGGATTCTAATATGATAAGGGCTATACTAACTAGACCTCATATGCAAAAGCAAGGAAGGCTTTCTATCAACTCTTGAGAAGACATTTAGGTATGGTTGAATGACCGAAAAACCCTAGTATATTCTTCATAGCAACAATTGGGGTTGTGTTGAAAAACACAATTACTCACAAGGGTGATATATGGATGAAAAATAAGTGCATAGATGCATGATTGAAATATAAACGTCATGTCATTTGTAATATTGTAAAAAAAATTTATTCTATTGTGGAATGCAATGGATGACGAATGCCCATGTGCAATGCAATGATGAAATGCATGTGGAAAATGTAATGCAATGATGCAAATGAAATGTAAATATTTTTGGATTTTATGCTTTACTAGTTTTTTTTGGGTTTTATGCTTTTTAAATTTTTATGGATTTTGAGCCTTTATATTTGACCAAACGATGAGTACATGCCTTTGGAGCCTTTAAGAGTGACCAAACGGTGATAAAATGCCTTTGGAGCCTTTAAATTGACCAAGAAGTTTTTAGGAACCCTTGGAGCTTTTTTGGATTGACCAAAGGGATTATGAGCACCTTTGGGGCTTTTTGGGATGACCAAGCGGTTCTTAAGAATCCTTGGAGCCTTTTGGGATTGACCAAAGGGATTATGAGCACCTTTGGGGCTTTCTGGGATGACCAAGAGGTTCTTAAGAATCCTTGGAGCCTTTTTGGATTGACCAAAGGGATTATGAGCACCTTTGGGGCTTTTTAGGATTGGCCAAGTGGTTTTGAGAAACCCTTGGAGCATTTTGGGATTGACCAAGCAGTTTTGAGAAACCCTTAAAGCCTTTTGGGATTGACCAAGTGGTTTTTAGAAACCCTTGGAGCCTTTTTGGATTGACCAAGCTATTTTGAAAAACCCTTGGAGCCTTTTGGTATTGAAAAAGCGGTTTTGAGAAACCCTTGGAGCCTTTTGGGATTGACCAAGTGGTTTTGAGAAACCCTTGGAGAATTTTGGGATTGACCAAATGGTTTTGAGAAACCCTTGGAGCATTTTTGGATTGACCAAATGGTTTTGAGAAACCCTTGGAGCATTTTGGGATTGACTAAGCGGTTTTGAGAAACCCTTGGAGCCTTTTGGGATTGACCAAGCGATTTTGAAAAATCCTTAGAGCCTTTTGTGCAGTGACCAAAGGGCTTACAATTACCTTTGAATATTTTATGGAGGATACACTACCTTAGGTACCCCCAATGTGTGTGTCCCTCAATGAAAGTGAGGAGGTGTGCAACCTCTAGGATCCTCACTTTTCCTCATTGAATTTTGCATTGATGGTGGGAAAGGTATGCTACCTTGAAGACCCCTAGTGTGCATGTTATCTATTGAAATATAATTAGCTTGCTTAGGAAGAGTTATAGAAATCAACTCTCCCAATTGAGGCATGGACCTCTATGGAGTGCCTATGTCTTGGTGGGGGTGAACAAGAGAACCGTCTTCATGGATCTCATTTTGTTCTACCAGGTTTTGAACCACTTTCCTAAATGACTGACACCCATAAATTTTATGCCCATGTATACGATGATATCTAAAAAAGAAAATTCCATAAATGGGCCTATGTTGAAATTATTTTTGCTTTACCTCAGGTAATACAAATTCCCTTGCCTCGCATAATTTTTGAAATAAAGCTGCAACAGTAATTTGAAATGAAAATACTTGTTGAGGTGGCTTGGTGGGCCTATGAGGTGACTGATGACTTTGGGGTTGCACATGAGAAGATGAGGTCTCTACTTTAGTAGGTTGAGACACTATGGGTGAACCATCTATGGGATAAACCCCACTATCTATGAGGTTTTGAACCACATGCTTAAATCCATAACAATCGCAAATGCCATGGCCCTCCATTCTATGATAGAGACAGTAATGATCCTCCCTATAAACCTTAGGTTTAATTCTATTTGGATCTACAAGTTTTATGTCAGGTAAAGTGATGACCTTAGCTCTTGCAGGTTTTGAAAAATTTCAGACATAGACTCACTTAAGGGAGTCCAAATGTGTTGTGACTGTCTTGGATGCCTAACCCACATTTGTTATTTTTGATCACTCGTTTATTGGGTTGGCCGAATCAGCTCTTGCTCTTGCTAAGGTTTTTCTTGTGCTTGCACAGGAGATGAGTCAGCCTCAGATGTGGTTGCCTTTTTAATTACAGTTTTTCAATCAGGTTCACAATGTTGTGCAATGCCTTATCTTGCTCATCCACTCGATGTTCCATTTTATCTAAACAACTGAGAATGGTTCGCAAGACCAACAAGGAATTCATGTGTATTTTCAATGATTGGTCCAAAATACCCTTGTCTACTAAAGAAGGTGAAAGAGTGGCTACTAAAGATCCACAAAATAAGTGCACATCACCAATTTCCTTCCTTTGAGCTGATGTGGTTGCTTCTTTATGATTCACTTCGCTAGTATCATCCACATGCTTAGGCTCATGACTCAGTTCATTTTTCTATTTTACTTTGTACTGTTGAACTATGTAAGCTTGAGGACCCTCAGTTTGATGTGGTGAAGGCACCCACTATTTCTCTTGAAGAGACACCATGAGCAATAAGTTAGGAATGACTAATTTCAAAGGTTCTAGCCCTTTCAATGTGGAAGTGACATTTGATTACACCACATGTTTTATTTGCTTTAGAACCACTTGATTCTCTGTCTAAATATTGACCATTCCCATGAACTTGTGAGAAGGTGCTTTGGATTTAAGATAGTTGTGTGTAAATCACCAACTGGTCAAGGTGCTTCTGCATCAGTCATGCTAACTAATGTTTTCTTCTCTTCATCAGCTAATATGATACCATGATTTTTGTTGATGGGAGAAGGTAATTATTTCTTGATGCAAGCCTAGTAGAATTGTTTGATGATTTTATTTGAATGAATATTTTGAGGCTCACATGCTACTAGAGTTTCTTGTAGCTCATCAAATTTCTTGTAATATTTGAATGGCGCCTGATCATGGGGGACCACATACACTTATCCTTGGTGTATGAATTTTAGGTTTTGGTGCACTATGGAAGGCACACATTCCATATCCCTCATCCATGGTCTACCTAGCAATATGCTATATTGCCTCTCACCCCCCAAGATATGGCACAATATAGGAATTGTTTTTATCCCAACCTATATAGGTAGGACTATTGTATCGATTATTGAGGATGTGGCATCGCTCTCAATGTGAATGTTGAGTCCTTAATGTGTGAAGGCAATAAATTTAAATGCTTCAAAGCTACATTCGTGATGATGTTGATATATGACCCAGTGTCAATCAAGACTCTCTTGTACATGATTTTATTGATGCTCGCTATATGTAGCGGAGGATCGGGTTCATCCTTAGAGATTGGCTTAATATCCTATCTACGAAAGGTAATCATAGGGTCCTTTGGTGAGTGAATTAAATTCACTATTGGTGTGGACCATGATAGGTTATCAACTTTAGTTGAATTTTTTAGTATGTTGGGCTGACCAAGGCATATTTTACTTTGTGCTATAATATTGATCATACCGATAAAACCCTCATCGAGCGGGGCTATGTGCACTTCATTAACATGCTCAACTGGATTGTTGTTGACCTCATGGTTGTGTTGAGGGTTTTTGAATATATTGATGTTTTTATTATCAATAACTAAATGGCTATCTATTTGTAATTTGTTTTTATCCAACATATTTTGCACTACATTCTTGAATGCAACACAATCCTGGATATCATGGCAATTTTTAGGATGATAAAAACAATAGAGATCTTCTCTATGCCCTTTAGGTTTGAGGTGATTAGGATCCAAGGTGCATACTTTAGGCAATACTAGGGCCTTAGCCTTGCAAAGGCGATTGAAAATTGACACCAAATATTTAGGCAATGGTGTATATTTATGAGGTGGACATCTCTGTTTGTCCTTGCCTTGATTCCTATTGCACTAGTTGTGATGCACTGGAGGAGGTTGAACTTGATAGTTCTCTTGTTGTTGGATTTGTGCTTCTTTTGGAATGTTTAACATGATGTAGTTGGCATGTACAGGCTCAGTCTACTGTGGTTGATATCGCATTCTCTTGTTCCATTCTTTCTCACTACGGAGCTTTAGGTATCCTTCCTCTAGACTGATATCTTCAATGACCTTGAATTGTGCCAAAGCCTCTTCAAATGTTGTATATTATTACAACTAGAGAAACAATGATATGTGCTTGGCATAACTTTTGGTAAAAATTTAGGTAAGTTTAGTAGTGGGCATAGAGAATGGTAACTCTGCTATTAATTTTTTCCACCTATTCCCATAATCCATGACTGGCTCATCATAATTTTGACATATATTTGCCAAGTCAAATATATTAGCTTTATTTTTTATGCCAAATGAGAAGCACTCAAGGAAACCATCCGCACACTATTTGAAGTTGGTGATGCTGTGCCTAGGTAATTGATTAAACCATTTTCCAGTTGCACCTACGAGGGTCATAGAAAAAGTTCTTAACATCAAGGCATTGTCATGTTGTAGCTAGAAACATGCATTCATGAAACTTGTTATATGATCTTGTGCATCTTCATCACCTTTAAACTTATCCCATTTAGGAATTTAAAAATTCTTAGGATAAGAAGGGCTTGGTACTGATGGACACAATGGTTGATTGTGTATCCTTCTTAAAGTGGGATTTTGACTAGCCACATCTTGTTTCTCGAGATATTTGACTCTCTTGGTAAGCACATTGTAGGATTGAGAAGAGATGATATCTTCCTCCCGAAGGGATATTCGGGGTGCAAGTTGAGGTAAGTTCCTTTGAGTACAAGGTGGTTGATTGTATTCATTGACCACATCTACAAAATATGGTTTAGGATATTGTTGATCCTAGTTGTCTGACTCTGATATTTCATACTACCTGTGCTCATGCCTGTTTGGAATTAAACGCTCTCATGGCCAAGAAGCATATTGCAAGGTATGGAAAACATAATTATCTACTCTCCTATTATGCAGATCAAGGTGTGAAGTAGCATATCTCTCATTGTTCTACTTCCTATACTCTTTGAGGAGGTAATCCAGATTAATCCAATTTATTTGATCACTTTTCTTGCTCCTTTAGATCAAGGAGGCGTTGTTCCTTTAAGCTATGTTCGTATAACCATTGTTGGTGTAATCACTATTGTTTTGCACTTTATTTTTCTAGATTTTCTAAACAATCATGCTCAATACATAAACCCTCCCATTGGTCTTGTAGTATTTTTTCTCTTTGGATTGCATCTAACCTATGTGATCGATTTGATCGGTTTGTTGTGTTAGGTCTAGAACTCTACAACTCCTTGTGTGGGTTCTTGTTTGCTTCAAACTGCACAACAAGGTTGGCAACTATTTTTCCTCTATGAGTCAATATTACACTGATATTATGTTCTTCCCTTGGGGTACAATCCTCATGCAAGGATGTTGCGAGGGTGTCACGTGTTCGTTGGGAACACTCACTATGGGTATGAATAGGATGCAACTGTGTGATAGTTCCTTCATCCATGATGTACTCTTTAGCAGATCTAGAAAATCCATGAGGGTACGATTGTGACATATGCTCCCATGCTCAAATGTCCCATGGTGGGATCTTCCAGCACCTTGATCTAAGAATTCAAGGTGATGGGACTTCCAAGGTTAGGCAAGAGGAGTACCTTCCTTGCCAAAACTATAGTAATACAAATGGCATCCTCCATGTTTGGAAGGATTTGGCATTATATAGGCATGTGAATGGTTGCATTACCTCTATCTTGCCCTTAATTGGACTGATTTGAACTCGCAGTGTAATGATATGTGGTAGGTCTGGAGGTATTCTCGTTTAGGTCACGAGAAGATCTGTTGTTAATTCTCCTGAGCGGGGTTCCTTGATGAGATCCATTATGAGTGGTGTTGTCTACTATGATACTACCTGAAGTGTGTTTAGGTATTTTTTGGGCAGGTTTTCTACCTTTAGGGTGATCCAGATCTTGTGGTGTATTGGGTGCAACCTCAGTCTTAGATCGGGGATGGTCCCGTGCATTGACCATGACCTTATGAATTTTGACTTCCTAAAAAATGTTGTATATCAAAATGATCAGTGCGATGAGCTGATCACAATGAACTATAACTCAAAAATATGATTTTCAGGTCAAAATTTTATATTTTTGGAATATTTGGCCAACTGGGGCTCATGGGGAAATGCCCACTTTTAGGAATTTTGGGGAAATTTTGAACCATGAAGAGTTAAGACCCAAAATTATTGTGAGAGGTGCACAAGGATATAACTAAGACAACAAAATAAATTTTGCAAGTTTTGGAGTTGTCTAGACCATTTTATGACCGTTCTAGTGCAGTTTCTCCTTATTTTTGGCTTCGAAAATAGAGTAATCATAAAACCAAAATAAATTTTTCATTATAGCTCCGATTTGCATAATTCTCAATCCATTGGATGTAGAATCCAAAATTAGAATAAAAAAATTATTATTATTAGGGTTAGGGTTTACCCCAGATCAAGGATCTTATGTTGATTTTCCTAACAATAATAAAACACATAAAGTAGACAATATGATTATCTCTTTTAAGAATTACATGTGTGTCCTAAAACTAGTTCCATGTGTTTTAAATTTTTTTGAAAACTTAAACTACTCTCATCATGTTTGAAATTGTTGATGTAATGCTCAATAGTTAAAGGGCTTTCACCTGTATGCTCGTAGCTCGATAACCTGGTGATGAACTCCAGGTTGTGTAATCCCCCCGAAATGTGGTGATGAGGTCCACACCCAGGCATGGAGCATAGGTCCTCCCAGATCCTCACCCAATCTCACCCAGTCAGTGTTATACCCTCTAAATAGAAATACATGCAAATTTTCTAGGCTATGGATGGTTCTTGGATCCGGTATTGGTCTAGTAACACAGATTTGTGGGATTTGGGCCAACAGGTGCAAATAACATCCACCGTCATTGAAACCCTACTAGTGGTTGGATGTCACTCCCAACTCACTAGAGTTTAATTGAAATGTGGTGTGTGTGGTTCATTTTAATTGTTGCATGAAAAGGAAATGCATCATATAGCATAAAATGCTCACTTTCTATATGCTATGTAGTGAAAGAACTTTTTAAATTCAAAAAATGCAAGCTATATACTACATGATTTTTTTGACAATGCAATCTACGATGATATGGCCTCTGATTGGGCCTCAAAACATGTAAACCAACACACAATTTAAATCTAGCATGCTGGATTCTAGGGCAGACTACACTCAGAGATCCACTATTCCTAGAAACGCCTAGCCAAAACTTAGAAAAAGAAACCCTAAGGACCTAATTTGTTTCCATGTTATTTTTATCCTTAATTATATAGGTTTCAAATTATCTATTCTAGAAAAAAATAGAGACAGAGAGTGTCAGAAGGGCCTACCTCAGGTCCTCATTTGATTTAGCTTTTAACTCCTATTATTTGTTGTGTTTATTGTGAATCGTAGGTCTGATGCATGTTTCAAACTATAGACCGCATCTTGAAGCCACAGGCCAACAATGAGATCGTAGCTGTGAACTATGGTTTGCACCTGATGATAAAAATATAAATAAGTCAGATATCAAATGCAAGGAATGCGAGGTTCCACCGTGATCACCTTCTGTAACCACCAAAACAGCCTCACACCTATGTTTCCTACTGCATGATATAAAAAAGAGACAAAATAATGCATTGCAATATTGACAAAAAATTAGAAATAAAAGAACACTTTATTCCATTTAGAAAGAAGCCAATTCCAATTACAAATATGTCCCTCTTAGGGATACCATTTTGATACTCTTATTACAATAGGAAAAGCATATGAAACCCCTCTCAAGGGTGAATGTGAGTTTTAGGCCATTAGGGGTGAAACAAACTTATCTAGGGTGGAGTTGATCCTCTTCTTCGCATTGAGGAAGGAATTGGATGATTGAATTCCCTTTGAATATGTTTTCCTGTGGTCAAGAAACAACACAAAAGCATTAATAGCATAGGCAACCTCTCATGATGAGGCCCTTTGAGGAATGTGAACATAAAGATGCTACAATACTAATGAAATCAAGAAAATGATCAAAGCATGTTATACTTATACCACATTCATAAATATTGCTTTAAACATAGAAATGAAGAGTATTGCTCTCTATCTAATGGAATAATTGCATGGAATGATGCATGGAAACATGAAAGTAGCACAAAGTTGCTCAAATGGAAAGAACTTATGTAAAACCCTAATTAAATTGGTCTATGTCTCTAAAACATGAAATAAACTGTTAAAATTCTTAACCTAATCTAATTAACCACAATGAAAAATAAATAGTAAGGAAATATTTCATCGATTGCAAATCAAAGCTCTGATGAGCGGTCTGCACTATACACCATGGTTGTCGGTCATGGCTAGCAATCAAGTAAGTTTACCCTCCAAATATAGGGTTGTGGACTTGATCTTCCTTGTCCAATTGATTATCAAGGATGGCCTTGGTATCCTTTGACTGGATTTGCGGTTGAATTGCACAATTGGGCCTCCATTCACCCGAATTTGTGTTTCTTGGCATTCCAGCTCCTTAGGGCATCCATGGCACAAATTGACATGATGCTTGATGAATTAACAAAGGAATTGGCAATAAATATCTCAATACTCTCAGGTGAATATACAATTTGATAGGGCTTCGCTGCTCTAATCTCCAATGCACTCTTTATTGCTATCTTGACAACACTTCGCTATAAAAATGCATTATATCTTTTTCCCTAATTCAAAGGGGTATTTATAGGACTATCCAAGAGCTATGGGTGGCTTCATGGAGAAGCCAATATCAAGAAGGGGTGGTTAGGACAGATGGATTGGAAGCTTCTATCCTTTAACCACCTTCTTCTAGAAAAAATGGCCATTAAAATCGATTTGGCTTGGATGAAGGCCAACTTAACTTCAGTTTAGACCACAGGTGACAACTACGACCTAGACTGTAGACCACATATATTAGCTACGGTCCAGTCTCTAGATCATAGGTCTTAGCTGCGGTTCAGAATGATTATGCCAAGGAGCCAAAATTGAGTGTTTAGAACCACTGCTCTATCTTGGAGTCTGTCCAAGATATTCCATATGGTCTTGTAGCATGTCCCATATGAGTAGTTGCCCTTGACATGACGTGTTTTAGGTGTCTACACCTAGTTCTCAAAAACTAGAAAAACACCAATGCCAAAACCAAACTTAAAGGTAAATTTAAGCCTAACTGGGTATGTCCCTATAATATAATCACCATGTATGGTTTATGTGCCTATCGCCTTACCATTATTAATAGATAAAGAACTTAAAGAACCCATGAACATAGTGCATCTTAAATGATATTAGGTTTAAAAATAAATTTTATTGATTTTTTAATTTGGCTTCATACTATTTTATGCTTAGGTCTACATGTTTACTGTATATCTATTTGTCTATATGAACTTGCTTATATTTTCTTGGAATACTTGTAGTATAAATTCAAGGACATACAATAAAATATAAAATATCATTAATGCAATTGGATCCTCCCTTATCCCATCTTGTAAATATTCACACATCTCTTCGTATGTGCACACAAAAACCTATAGTAGTTTACAAAATAAAAAATCATTCTTCCACCAAGAAATCCTCTCTTTATTACTAAATTAAAATATCCAAACTTGTTTAGCTCTTTTAAATGTTGTGGTTCTTGCCTTGCATGGGTGTTGAGTTTTTATGTTTTTAAGTTTACTACCTCCTATGGTTTCCACTAAGGGTTGGTAGATCTCCTCTTTTTGTAAAAGGTTTGGGGTACCTTCCACCCCCCCCCCCAAAAAAAAAAATCCAAACTTGTTTATTTTCCTTAACAAGGATCATTGTTCTTGCCTATTTGTAGACAAGTTTTAGAATGACATCCAATAATCCTCACCCCAATCATGAACAAAAATAAGAGAGCAATATACCTAGTTCATTAAATGCTCTCATCTATCTTCATCCTACTTTATCTCCTCTTTATATTCTATCCCTTTTGTACACATTTGGGAATAGTTTGCTATATTCATTCCCCCATGTATATACAAAAGGATGAAAGCAACACATCAATTAGATCACACACCTTAAATCTAACTTATCCATATATATTTCATCTTTTTTTATATATATGATGACTTTAGTTAGGTTAGATATTTTTAGTCTATTATTAGCTGGTAATATGATACCAATGAGACCATATCATCATAACCTTCATCTATCTTCCAAATAAATTTATCTTCATTTTGTTGGATGATGAACGCTACAAGATTTATAGGTGCTAATAAAAAAATCATGAATCCATCCTAAAACCTACCACATGATGAAAACTACAAGGTTTATAGGTGTCAATGGCAATATCACCTATTTCTCTAATTTATTTTCAAACATAGTCATATTTCTCTTAGACCCACATAAAATGTTGGATGGCCTCAATAAAGCATTTCAATCCTCTATGCAAGATCATCAAAACTACATTGGTCACATATGGACATGGGGGCAATTGCATCATATCCATAATGAATTTACCCCCTAAAATCCCCAAACTGGGGGTAAATTTGTTATCAAAATTAACATCATATCATATAAAAAGACCTCAATGATAGTTTTCTAGAGCTGATTTCATCATTGTTTGACACATATGAAAGTCCACTACAACAAGTCTAAAATTAGAAGGTCTTTATGATATTTTTATAGAGGCAAAGCAAAAGTACTTTTTGATATTTATCTAGAGGTAAAGTAGATTTATTTTATGATATTTTTCTAGAGGAAAATAAATTCCTTTACAACATTTATCTAAATGTAAAGTAAATATCATTTATAACATTTATATATAGACAAGTTAGAATCTCTTTATGATATTTGTTTAAAGGTAAGTCAAATGTCCTGTACAACATTTTTCTAAAGGCAAATCCATCAGTAAAAGTCCTCTATGACATTTGTCTAGAGGTAAGTCTATTATCATTTGGAACATCTATAAAGTCCTCAAAACATTTATTTTTATGTAAATGTATTCATAACTTGTTTGGAACAAATAATCCAATTTTGGAATTATATTGTAAATTCACCTAAGTATAAAGGTGAATAATAAAATTAGGTATCTAGATTTTAATATAAATTAAATATATAGGTATTTAATTTATATTAATTAATATGTATATATATACCTAAGTTATACTAATATATATTAGGGTATATGCATAAAATAAATATGTACCTATATTTATTTTATTTTATATCTTAATATTATTATTCCTACAGGAACGAAGTGAAAAATTTTGCTAGTCTTCGTGAAATGGGTGTAAAACCTAGGTGCAATCAAGCGATGGAACAAAGTAAAAAATTTGGCTACAGTATTTGTGAAAGGGATGCAAAACCTAGGTGTAGTCAAGAATTGAAGGAAGAGGGTTGTTCATAGACCATCACTTCAATCTGTGAGAAATCCTCTTCGGTCAAAAGAAATATCTCTCAAGGATATTTGGGTTTGGGGGGTGGATGAACCTCTACCCTTTATTGATATTTTGAAGGATAAATTTGGATTGGATTTGATTGATCATGAAGCTTGAAAAATTATCTGCAAATTCAAGGGCAAAAGACTAGGCCTAAAGGAGCTCAAAGGATGCATTAAATATTGGTGGACTAGTACAAAATTCCAAGTAACTCTCCTACCCAAAAAAAAAAATTATGTTTATTTTTATAATTTTAGTAGATAGAGATAGGGTAATGGATAATATAGACACTCCTTTGTCCAAAAAACCAATTATATATATATATATATATATATATATATATATATATATATATATATATATATATATATATATATATATATATATATATATATATATATATATATATATATATATATATATATATATATATATATATAAATTGGTTTTTTGGACAAAGGGGTGTCTATATAAGACTTTGGAATCCTAGTTTCAATCCCTTTATAGAAGAAGTTAATGGCTTTCTAGTTTAGGTGAATATTTATGCTCTCCTTGTGGATTTTTGGGGAGAGAAGATATTCACTAAAATTGATAATGCCATTGGTGCATTCTAGTATATGGATGTCCAAACAAAGGAAATTTGTCCAAGTAAAATTAATATGAGTAAATCAAGATTGGTTGTTTGGATGGATGTTTTAGTTTGTGGACCTCAATCCATTACTATATCCTCAAGCAAAGGGGAATGGATCCAAAATATTGAATATGAAATATTCTCACTTTATATTCCAAAATAATATATGCCTAGGTCTAAACTTAGGCATATAATTCCTGCACATTATTCATTGACATTGCACATCACAATTCTGCATAATAATATATGCCTAAGTCTAAATTTAGGCATATAATTCCTACACATTATTCATTTACATTGCACATTTTAGTTTTGCATAACATTATGTGCCTAAGTTTTGACTTAGGCATAAAATCCTGCACATAATTATATTTTCTATATTTTATTAAATCTAAAAATTATCCTCCTAGGATACCCTCTTTCCTCACTTGACATGTTTCCTGGCCACATCACCATCACCCCTTTGCCACCTCTCACACACCCATTTCATCCTTGTCCCTTCACATGGGACATCCCTCCACACTTCACTCCACTTCCACCTACCCACTTGCCACATCTCACACCTCACTCCACACATCACTCCACTTGCACCGACCCACTTACCACATCTCCCCAATTAAGTGAGATACTTCTAGTAACTCACTGTAACCGCCTAGGATAGGTGGCTACTCAATCCCTACCACTTGGTAGTCCTAGCTTACCACTTATCCTTCCCTCCAAAAATCCTCAAAGTTCTATAAAGGCACCACCACATGACCAAGAAAAATAAGAGAAAGAGGAGGGGAATGTTAATATTATGATGCATATATTGTGCTCATGTAAGCAATCATAATAATCATATTACATTTTGTATTAGTCATTTTATCATAATTATTGTAAATAGGTGCTACTAACATCTTTCTTGCTTTCATGTGTGCAGGTATACAACTCAAATCAAGGTGCAAAGCTCATTTCAATGGTGGTCACAACTCACAAACCCACCTCCAACCTCGATTGTAGCATGAAGAGACAAAGACACCATGTTTGATTTGTAAAAGGGATTACACCCTTGTGGACATATTATTGTAAAATGCACCCTCAAAGGATCAATTTGTATCCCAAGGGACCACTTTCATGAACATAATACAATGATTCATTTGTATTGCTATGGTGTTGTTTCTTTATGTTACACTCTCCAAGATATTATGGTTATTACAAATATGGCCACCTGAAGAAGAGATGCCTGATCATTCGATCATGCTCTAATTCCTCTTTGGTGGAGGTGAAGGCCCTACATGTGAATGATTTGAAACCTTCAAATTTCTAATTTCAAATAAATAAGCTCATCCTCTAAATGCACCAATTATCCAATAGAAACCATGCGAGCAACAAAAGACTCAACCCTAAAAGGAGAATTTGAATCAAAGAATTGATAAAAGCCAAATGGTTACTAAATACCATCCAAATAGTTCCACGAAAATATTAGCACCTCATATGATATTATTGAAGCTAATTATAAAAATAATTATGAGGGTTAGTTATCTAATAATGAACATCCTACAAATATGTTACGACTAAATATTACCTCAGGAGCTTGAATTGCAAAAATGTATTCTTAGATCTTGCAACTCTAAAGGAGTAAGAACCTCTACTACAAAAGAAAAATAATTGAATTGATTTTATGTTTGATGGATGACTGTTATATTTTTTTTCCTTCTATTTTTTGGATTTATGTATCATGTAAGTGTTGTTCTAATGTTAGTTCCTTCAGCAAAAAAAGTAATGGAAACTTAGCATTTTTAGGAAGATGGAGAATATCTTTGATAGAAAGACAAATATGGGTAATTTTAATTAACTTGTGAGAAATGTAATGAGAGCCATGTAATGTTTTATTTTTGTAATGGGAGTGGACCCTAATAGAATCCACACATAGGTTATTAAAAAATTATTATTCCTATAATTACTAAATTAAAATAATTCCAATATCTAGTCTAACTTTAGTCAACTCAAAGTTAGAGGTGACATGGCATAAGACTTGAGTGTGGTGGCATGTATGGGCACATAATGATATGTGGTATGAGTTTGGTGGCATGTGACATAGGTATGGTGGTATGTGGCACAAGTATGAAGGCACATGTTGTGGAGGTTTTTCTCCGTAGCTATTTTCTAATGGGAGGATATCCTAAACTATATATTTAGGCTAAACTCCTTGTGTTGGATGAGCGATTTGTAAGTTAACTGTATAGAGTGAATTGTGGATAGCTAACAGTGAAACACTATTATTTACTTGAGATATTAGTGATTTGCAGCAATCACATTTGAAGAAAAAAGCTTGTATATTTTGTTGAAGATGATACAAAAGTGAAGATATGATTTTAGTTGTGGTTTTTCCCTTTACAAGGTTTTCACCTAATATTGGTATCTCTTTTATGTGGTTTGATTTATTTCTATATTACCTAACATTTTTTAATTTATTAAATTTAATGCTATTAATATTTGTATAATATATATATATATATATATATGATATACTAATAATTTTTTGTTTAAGTTTATTTTAATTTGTTGCATTTGGGGGATTTTTCTTACTTCCTTCCCATTCATTTGGTATCAGAGCTCAAGTTTGTCTCTGGTGAATTCTCTAATTTTAGTTTTATTTATTTATTTATTTTTAAAATATATGTTATAATTAAATCTAACATTTAATCAAGTGGTATTAGCTCAATCGATAAAATTCCTCAATATATCAAGGAGGAAACCTAGGTTCAAATCTTACCAAATGATACATAGATAATATCCAAGATTTGTTGTAATACCACTATGTGGTGATAATGAAATACTGGATAATATTCAAGATTTATTGTAATACCACTATGTGGTGATAATGTAATACGGGTAAGGCCCATTTCAATCTCATATAATCCATTAAAAGAAAAATTAAATCTAACATGTATAAATTTAATGTTAGATTCTTTTATTTTTTTAAATTATCATAGAAAAAGGGTTTTTTATTTAAATGAAAAACCCTCCTTTAATTTTTTAAATGATAAAGTATATATATATATATATATATATATATATATATATATATATATATATATATATATATATATATATATGATTTTAGAAGAAAAAGAGCTTTTTTTATTTATACATTTTAATGAAAATTTTTTTTTAAATTAATAAAGTTTTTTATATATAAATAAAAGAGGGTTTGATTTTTTAATAAAAAATAAAAAAAAGGTTCTCTTTATTCTATTAAATTTAAATGATTTTTTTTTTAATATTGTATTAAATTTAAAAGTTTTTTTTTTTAAATTTAATAAGTTGTTAATTTATTTAAAAGTTATTTTTGATGCAACCCGTTTTATGGTAGGCTGCATGACTGAAAAATTCCAGGCCTTGGCCTGCACGTCAGTGACCTAACAAGTTGTTGATGTCAACCAAGTAGAGGCCAAATAGAAACCACTAACAATCCATTGATAGTAGGCCAACAATAACCCTTAAGGTAGCATGGGGTGATGAGGGAGGCCTCGAGCTTTTCCCACACCCATTATTTTTTTAATAAAATAATATTTAAAAAGGGAGGGTGGTAGGCCTATGGGGCCGCTCTTCTATTTTTAAAATTTTATTTGGTGGTGGGATCCACAATACCCCTTTTTTCTTTAATTTTTAAAATTAAAGGTATTTTAATATGAATATTTTTAGCAAAATAAGTTGTTTATTCTTATGTTTTTCAAAGATATTTCTATAATCATACTAACATGTTTGTGCTTCTAGTCATGGCTTCTAATGATATTACTATATTTGCCCCTAACTATATTCTTGAAGGGATAAACTATGGTATTTGGGAGCCTAGGATGAGGGCAAAATACCAAGCAAGACAACTTTGGAAGATTATGAACAAGGAGGAGCCACAACCCCAAAATGGAAGAGCACTTGAATCATGGAATGTAAAAAATCAACAAGCCCTTTCTATGTTATTTAGGGTTGTAAGTGATGACATATTAGTGCATATTTCTAATTTTTATTTTGTATATGAAGCATGGGATGAGTTAAAAACCATGTTCATAGGGTCAAACATGGGTAGAAAATTTTCCCTTATTTCAAAATTGTTTAACACAAAAATATCATGTGAAGAATCTATTGTAATATACCTAGCTAAAATGAGGGAAATTAGGACACAACTACTTGCATGTAGTTGTGAATGGGTGAATGAAAATCTCTTATGCTTCATTGTACTTAGAAATATCACTAAAAAGTTCAAGGACTTTGTAAATATCCTCAATACAATATTTGATCAAGAAAAAAATCTACCTACACTAGCAAAGCTCTCCAACCTACTTGTTCAACATGAAGAAACCATCAAGCTACAAGAAGGTACAAGGATAACTGAAGGTAAGGACCCTAACTCTAATTCTATTGCTTTGAATGTTTATAAATTTAATAAACCTAGAAAGTAAAACAAAGGAAAGAATTTAAAAGGTAAGAGTCAAACTAGTTCTTCAAAACTTAAGTTTAGAAAGAAATTAAAGAACAATAATCCTATATTTAATGGTAAATGTAGCTTTTATGGCATTTTTAACCAAAAATAAAATGATTGTTAGAAGAAGAAGGCAACCTCCAAAAACATAAAGAGCAAGAAGGGAGGAAAGCAAACTAATAATGTTGCTTTAGTTTATGCATTGACTTCCATTATTGATAAAATAGAACATAATTCTTGGATTATTGATTTAGGTTGCACTAATCATATGACTAATTCTAAGTCATATTTTACTTCATTAAACTTAGATTACAATGATGTAGTTACTATTGGGGACAATTCCCAAATTGTTGTAGGAGTTGGTAATGTTAAGATAGGTAGAGAAGTATATATTGATATTTTGTTTATTCTTAATCATATAATTAACCTACTTTATATAAGGTAATTAACTTATCAAGATAGAAACATTAAATATTATGACAATAAGTGCATCATCAAAAACAATGTGGGAGAGATTTTTGGAGAAGGTATAATTTCCAACAACTTGTATGTATTCTCCCCACATCAAATTTTAGGTAAACATTAGCTTTCCATGTATGTTGAAAATAATTCTAAATTGTAGGATAATAGATAGGGACATCTAAAATATAGAAGTATGATTTATATATTTAATAAAAAAAATTGTTATTTTTTTATCAAACGGTCTTCCTGAAGCTGATGGAGTAATTTGTGAGGCTTGCATTTTATCCAAGCAACCTAGGACTAAGTTTGATGAAACTTCTTTTAAATATTCTTATAGATTGAAATAATTCCCTTTTGACCTTATAGGTCCATTTCAAGTTAAATCATTAAATGGATGTTTATTTATTTTTTGATAAGTAAAATTTTCATTAAAGTGGGTTTTGAAAGGAATCACAAAACCTTGTTACAAAAGCAGCATTAAGGCATGTTGTGAAAAGGAATGAGTTTATCAAAGGGGCAAGTTGCCCATAGTACAAAAACCACAAAAAATCAAAAAGTCACCCATATCCCAACAGGCTCACAAAAAACACTTCCCAGGAACAATCCCCAACAACATCCTCATCGACATCCCGACAAACAACAACTACATGATGTCCTTATTTCCATCCTTCATTGCATCCTTGCATCCATATTTCACCACATCACTAACAACCTTAGGTTTATCATAAGCCTTAGGGTCTTTTGTGATTGTGCCAGGGAATGCCTCACAAAAAAAGATCAGGTTCAGGGCATTACACATCTCCTTTAAGGTGGACAAAAGTCCTCAGACTAGGAAATCACTATGGAAATTATCTTGATTACTAGCTTCTGAATCACCACCATCATATGGCCATCATAATCATCATCTAAAACCACTTCTTAAAATAAATTTTGGCTCTAGCACATATTATTTCTGAGGCAAATGGAATATCTGGTTGCACTCACTAATTCTTCAACATTGATCTTCTTCCCCTTTGATGCCTTAGCATCCCTATCAGATCCCACTAACTTCCTCTTTCTAGACAATGGGATCAAAACAAGGCTTGTGATATGTCATCCTCAGGGATGACATTGGTAGGACTTGTATTACCTTAGGGAGTTTCCTCAAGGATAACATGTTCAACCAGGGGAACTTCAAGGATGTGACTCAGAAGATGACTATAAATGATCTTGAAAAGGCCTTGGTGGAATGGGAACATTGCACTCTTTTTCTTCCTACAATTCTCTATGGAATAATTCATTGAGAAGAATAAGAACTCAAGGATGTTAATGACATTGATATATTTTTAGTTATTTGCAAAGGCTGGGTGGAAGTTGCATAAGGTTTTATCAAGGTCATTAAAAGTTAGGAATTCCATAATAGGCTTTATGAATTTGTTACAAGGAGACAATAAATCAGATTTGTACATGCCTATTTTGCCCAACTTGAGCATTTTGGCCTTATTAAGGACTCCTTGAGCTCCACCTCCCAATTATGCTTCTCCCTCCACACATATCTCCCGGTCAGAGGCATACCAGTAATTTTTTCCAACAACTGAGTGTCGACGATGTAATCCTTGCCCTGGATAAGGATCTTACCCTCATCCCAACTACATAGAAAATTAATAGTAGTATCATAATTATTCCTCAAAAACTTCCTCAAGAAAGGGAAGTATCCTCTCTCATTGAGAATGGACTCGATGAGTGCATCCAAATCTAGAGTATCTAGCTCAACGTAGCACATGATTAGGTAGAAATGACACCAAATCCAAATCCAAAAAACAAATGGATAGATTTTATAAAATAGGGAATTGGGATTGGGTTTGTATGGCAGAGCCCTTATAGGAAGAAATTCTTTATGTGTTGGGATGCAAATGTTTTAGGCATCGAGGCAAATATTAGAAAATATCTCCTTGAGAGGATGAAGGGGATAAAAGGAGTTCCTAGGGCTTCTAGTAATCATAACAATCACAAAAAATCCATTTTTGCATGTGAATCTTGAAGGAATGTGAAAAAATCCTTCAATAGTAAGCGAGCACCTTAGAATCAAGTAGCATTTGGGAAACGTAAGAGGTGGGTGGTATGTGAAAGTTGAGGGAAATAAAATGGAGATGTTAGAGAACATGCAAGGGGGCTTATAGGTCTTGAAGGGAGCAAGGGTACAATCATGTGAAAGAAGGCATGAGGAAGGATGTGGTGAACGTATGCCTTGAAAAAATGAAAGGATAGGGAGATGCACGGGTGATGGTATTTAGAAAAGGCAACTATGCCACTTTAGGTTGGAATGCATATTTTAGAAAAGGCAACTATTGTAGTATAAGTCATCATAAGAGGATAGAGTGAAGGTGTTGATAAGGTTGCATATATAACAAGGTAATTCAAACATGATATTGGGGACCAATCTTGGCAGATTACAATTGGGTATTGCAAAGGTGATAAAAAGGTAAGGATTGATCACTAGGGTTTTGATGATTGGAATCTTTATCCATATTGACCACATCGTATATTTGTTGGAAAAAAGTGTCAGACCATGTGACTAGACCATTGATAGTGGTTCCATGATTAGACAACACATCTGCCACCTTATTTTCTTCCATGAAAGCATATTGAATAATGGGTTACTGTATATGAGATATGATTTTCCTGGATTCTTCAACACAACACTTAACCTTCCATGAGATGTTTTTGTTGTTCCTTAAGTTATTGATGATGTTGATAGAATCATATTTGATAATAAACCTATTGGAGCTCGATGGTATTAAAGACAACCCTCTCCAAAGAGCTTTGGTCTCGATGAAATGACTGGATTGAAAACCAATACATTTAGTAAAAGCCAAAATGGTGTCCCAATTGTGGTCTCTGAGTATGCCACCTACCCCTACAATTCTTGGATTTCCTTTAGCTGTACCTTCAAATTTTAGCTTCATCCAACCTACCAGATAAGGGATCCACTTGGTGTTAATATTGATCTTGGTAAGAGTAGAATATAAGGCATCATGAAGGGGGACGTTTAGGGAGGACACTAAGGAAGATTCAAATCTATAAATGGTGGCTTCGGTGGATGGGGTGAGTTGGAAATTTTCTTTGGCATAGGAAATACTTTTATTTTTTAAGGACGTAGAGTCCTTTCAAACATTGGAGAACACTCTATTATTTCTTTCAAGTCAAATTTTCCAAAGGAAATGGTGAAGGCAGAACTTCCAAATAGACCTGAGGTGATAATTGTGAAAGGGTGAAGGCCATTGAGTGAAAATATCAATGATGGATTAGGTTTTGACCCAGAGGACATCGAAGAACAATTTTTTTTATCAACGATGGTAAAAGAAAAGGAGCAACCCAAAAAAATATGATGAATGGATGGTGAAAATATTAAATGGATGTTTATATCCTTTAACTTGGATTTAGTTTTTGAAAAAAAAATCTCAAGTATTTGAATATTTCAAAAATTTTAAGGCACTTGTGTAAAATGAAACCTCTTCCTCCATTAAAGTCTTAAGGACTAAGAGGATAATATGTGATTAATTACTTTAAATCTTATTGTATTGAAATGGGAATTTCAAGATAATTCACATGCACATATTGACCCCAACAAATGGGCTTGTTGAGAGGAAAAATAGGTCCATTGCAAATATGGCAAGGACTTTCCTCCAAAATTTGCCTAGTTTCTTATGGGCTAAATGTTGTTTTACTTCTATATATTTTCTTAATAGGTGTACCACTAAGGCACTAAATGAAGTCACTCCATTTGAGCTTGGTTTCAAAGGAAACCATCAGTTAAGCATTTGAGAGTATAGGTAGTTTACTAAATCTTACTATTTCTAGGCCTAATATTGCTTATGTTGTTAATGTGATGGCTATATTTATGCATAATCCATATGATGTTCATATTAATGCTATTTATAGAATACTTATATATCTCAATGGACCTACTAATTTAGCTTTGGAATATATAAGTAATTCTCATGTAAATTTGTTTGGTTATTGTGATAGTGACTATGCTAGGGATAATATTGTAAGAAAATCCACAAGTGGATATTGTTTCTCCTTGGGATCAGGTATGATCTCTTGGTGCAGTAATAAAAAACCAACCATAGTACTCTCCTCAATCGAGGCTAAATATATAAGTACTACTCTAGCATGTTAAGAAGCCATTTGGCTTCCAAGACTAACAAAAAATAGATTTAACAACAACAAATATATCATAATAATTTTGATAACCAATATTCAATAGCTTTAGCAAAGAATCCTATTATGCATCAAAGTATAAAACACATTGAGATTTAATCATACTTAATTAGGGATAAGGTATTATATAGGACAATTAAACTCATATATTACCCCACAAATGAGATCATTTCTAATATTTTTATAAATTCATTAGTAGAATCTAAATTTTCTTACTTTAGAAGTAAACTAGGCCTAAAATAATTGCCCTTAAGGGGGAGTAATGCATAATATTATGTGATGTCAATGCATGGTATTATGTGATACTAATGCATAATATTGTGTGATGTCAATTATTTTAAGTGTTTTTTAAGGTTTTGTGAATTCTATGTTGATGGAATATGTATACCACTTGTTTATCCATGTTGATGAATGTTATGTTTTCCATGTTGATGAAAACCTTATTTATATGATATATTTTATATATATGATATTTATTTATCCATTTTGATGGAATATGTATGCCACTTGTTTATCCATGTTGATGGATGCTATTTTTCTATGTTGATGGAATATATATGCCATTTGTTTATATGTTGATGGATGTTATGTTTTTCATGTTGATAATATATATATATATATATATATATATATATATATATATGCCACTTATTATTGATGTTTTCCATGTTTATGGAAACCTTATTTACATGCCATATTATATATATGATTATTGACTCTATAACATGTTTTTATTTTGTAGATATATGTTTATGGATGATGCCTTACCTATTGCCACACAACTTGGAGTCTCTACTATGCCATTGTTGAATAAGTCTTTGCCAAAATGTATGCTCCTTGGTAAAATGGTTCTTTGGAACCTCACATCTTGTAAAATTGTATTATAACCCCAAAATTAGATTAAGAGAGAGTGTTGGAACAAATAATATAGTTTTAGGATTAGATTGTAAATTCACCTAAGTATAAAGGTGGATAATAAAATTAGGTATATAGTCTCTAATATAAATTAAATAGATAGATATTTAATTAATATTTATTTATATATATATATATACCTATGTTAGACTGATATATATTAAGGTTTACAAGTAAAATAAATATATACCTATATTTATTTTATCATACAACTTAGTATTATTATTCCTACAATTACTAAATTAAAATAATTCCAATATCTAGTCTAACTCTAGTCAACTCAAAGTCAAAAGTGATATGGCATAAGACTTGAGTGATGTGTGGGGCACATAATGGCATGTAGTATAGGTTTGGTGGCATGTGCAATGCATGTGGTGGTACATGTTATGAATATTTTCCTCCATGACTAATTTACAATAGGAGGATAGCCCAAACTATATATTTGGGCTAAACTTCTTGTGTTGGATGAGTGAATTGTAAGCTAACTATGTAGTGCTAAATGTGTAGTGCAAACTATGGACAACTAATAATGAGACACTATTGTTTACTTGAGATATTGATGATTTGTACCAATCACATTTGAAGAAAAAGGCTTGTATATTTTGTTGAAGATAATCCCTTTACAAGGTTTCCATGTAATATTGGTGTCTTTTATGTGGTTTGATTTATTTCTATCTTACCTTACAATTTTTAAAAATTTATTAAATTTTATGCTATTTACATTTTTGTAATATATATATATATATATATATATATATATATATATATATATATATATTTGACATACTAATAAAATTTTGGAACTTTCAAAATAAAAAATACTATAAAATTTGTTTGGTGAGACAAAAACAATATATTTATCTTGTATCATATAAATGCCTTATGGCATTGTCTAAAGTCCCCTTGGGAACATTTTGTTTTGTATCATAGTCATACCTTATGGCATTATTGGAAGTTCCCTTGGGCAAATATTTTTATATATCATAGCAACTCCTTATGAAATTATCTAAAGTCTCCATGGAGATATCTTTTTCTATATCATAACTTGTAACATAGTGGTGACTTATGGCATTACCCAATGTCCACCTAGGTGCATAATTTTTACATATACTTGTATTATATCTATATTATACTTGTATCATATAATATACATAAACTATCTATCTAAATGTAATCATTTTCCCATATAAATATCTCTAAATATCATCATAAACATATCATTATCTCAACATCATAAAATAATACCATAATTAATATAACATCATACCACATAGTCCAAATTAAATAACATACATCCATTTAAATTAATGAAATTACATCAACAATAACATAATACATTCATCATATAAAATTAACACAATCGTAAATACTAGTTGATATATATCATAGGTGCATGTACATCATCATATATAGCAATGATTGATCATATGATACAACAACATCAAAATTGACTCTCATAGTGGTAGCATAGTAGCTACCTCTATGAGATGGTATTAGGAAATCCTCCTACTCCTCTTTCTAGTGGTGACATCCTCATAGATCACTACAACTATTGGATCATAGACCATGAGTCAATCCATACCATCTAATATTATTGGATGATAATAGTTAATCATTTGTTAACACTATTGTATGGTAGACTATTTGATAATAGTTTAATCACTTGATCTCTACTATAAAATGTCTAAACCTATGCTAGCTCTATTACATATCACTATTAAGTATCAACCATCTGGCCTAACAATGTATGGACCATTTGGCTATCACTAGCATTATTATTTTGGCCTTTAAAAAAGTTACATACCTCTATAGTAAAACTTAGGATAGTTGACTACATCATTGAGGTTGTTAGAACCAAAAATTATGTTTCTATGTCTATGTCATTTCCTGTACTTGTGTCACATCTTGCTCTAATAGGATCATTTCTAGTATAGCCTAAAAGCTATCCACTTTTTATGTTAGAATATTTCTCTTAGCCTCTATGAAATACTGAGGTGATCTACTAGGATTTTTCACCCCACCATAATCATCAACATGATCTCAATTGCTCTTACTACTACTACTATTATTATCACCCTTTTTTACATTTGTCACTCCTCCTAGTAATTCCACATTAGAGGTGAGACTACTCATTGGGCTCCCCTCAACTACCTCCCTAGTTGTATCCTCTTCCCCATCCTCAACCTTGCTACTATGACTCTCCTAGGTCTAGATATTTTGTACTATCCTTAGTAGTAGTTATGTAAACTGGTATCATCTATGATTCAAAATAGAATAAGTGGATAATTTATGTTAGGCTTAGGATATGAATAAATATTTTATAATACATTAAAATCCTCCTGAGTAACCTATCGATAGCACATTATATTTGGTAGGACATCTTTCTACATGTTAAACTAGTAGAACACACACTCATACTAGAACTCTCCCTCTTCTTATGGTTCCACCAACCACATATTTTACATGATCTAAGCCAACTGATATGTGTCCTCTTCCTAGCCTGAGTGACCCTTTTAGGGTCACCATATCACTTGCTCCCTTTGTAAGTCATTAATAATTATCCTAGATATAGACAATACCCCTAATGTGACTTGCCCTAATCTCCATCAAACTAATGAACCTATTGGTATGCTATAGGTTCCTTAGCATATACCATCTATCCTAGTAACTCTAGTATCCAAACAACTGCTATATACTCCTAGACCCAAAATTGGAGCAATGTGCAATATTATATGCTTCTTCTTCCTCTATACACCATCCTATGGAGTTAGTGGTATAGGTAGCTCAAAATAATAAGCCCCTAAGAAAAAAATATACTAGACAAGATTATTATGAACAACCTCTTCCCATACCTACTGCATTACTCACTAGCTGGTATTGCCTATTAGCACCCCCAAAACCAAAGCTAGAATTAATATTTCTTGTCAGTTTACCTAGCGTCTAACACACATGACATTTATGTTAATACCTAACTGTAAGAATACAAACTATGCATCACTTGTGAATAGCTCTAGGTTTTACTGCTAGCTCTAACTCATGTATATAAGAGCCACACTAATAGGTACCCTCAAGATTCACCAATATACTTGAGAGTGAATATAAAATATTTGCATGATAATTAAAATATTTTTATTTTTAAATTCCATTACTTGAACAATGTGATCAATATGGCCTTTGCAATCTCCATCTTTGGCACTAGGGTCAAATGGTATAGCCCTATTACCTTTAAGAATACATGATCTATATAATGTAGGAGCACCAAAATCATCTATAGGACATGTGGTTAGTACTTTGAGTACTCTAGTGTCTAAATCCTCTTCTACAACGCTCCAACCAAATTGTTATTTTTTTTTACTTCAATTCAAACCTCATCTTAGCCTTATCCTACCTTATCTTAAAAATCAACTTCAAAACTTTGACATGCACATACATAACTAGTAAGCAAAAGCACCATCATGATGTGAAAGTGACATCATACAACAAAAGTACTATCAAAGTGGTAAAATCACCACCTGATGATGAAAGTATCATTGTGACATGATATAATTACTACTTGAAAAAAGTACCAAAGTAGTAGCACTATTGTTTTATAGTAGAATTAACCTTTAATTTGGGCACTCTTTTCAAGATAAAAATCAAAATATTGGGTAAGTTTTAGGGTCTATATGTGGGGCTAATATTCTATTCTTATTGTTTGTGGTCTCATACAATTTATGCATTGTGTGGGTCTTGGTATCTAAACTATCAGAATTAGTGTTGTGTTCATGCATCTAGAGCTCCTAATTGTGATTATTGATGATAAAATAATTTTGTTTTTACCCATAACAATTTAACCCTATCCTATACCATCCATTAATTCTATTTTATGTCAAGTTTTTATCAATGCACCCATATATGACATAATAAAGCATCTATTATACAATTAGGCATCTAAATCAAATCAAGCATCTAAAGACTAAACTTAGGGGAATTTATTGCTCCAAACATAAACATTGTAACTACAATGGTAGCATTAATGATGCTATTTACCATTTAGTAGTACTTTTGCCAAATTATCATTTTTCCATCCAATCATCTTGATAATGATCATTTGAAATTAATGCCAATATCCTTAGCACTTCTAGCACTCATGATGTTAATGCTACTATCTATTAGACTAATGTAAATAATTGAAAATCTTCAACTACCTACAAAATTTAGATTTAATTTTCTTGATTGCAATTTCCACCTCATAGAATTGTGATTGGCAATCAAATCTCTAAATAAAATTTTTAATGCTTATCTAATCCACCAGCCTCCTATCAATATTTCCAACCTTCCTTCTACCACCCCAATCCTCTCCATGTAAGCTTTCCACCTCTAAAACATGCTAGTTTTGGTAGATATTCTTAGGGAGCCATGAATTTCTATAAAACAATCCCTTGTAGGAGCCCAATTGATCACCTTTTAAAGTAGTGAAGCTTTGAAAATTTTGAATCCACTTGTAAAGCAATTAAAATTTGTCCAAATTTATAATCACCTTTTTGTATAACAAGGTATCACCCCTTTGTCTTTCTATATTTGCATGTGCATCTCATCAAGTTTCTCCCAAGGGTATGATTAGAGGAGCTTACATGAAAGTTATCAGCACCCATGCAAATGATGGAGGTCATAATTTGTGAGACTATAGAATCAATATAGGATCCCTCCCTAAGTTTTATAGGTTGTGTTTATCATCATCTCTTGGGTTTTAAATTTAGTAACAAGATTTTATCTTCTAATTTTCATAACATTGTATTAAATTTACAAGGTATTTAGCTTTTATATTTGTATAATTTATAATATAAATAATATTTAGCATATTTATATTATATTCATGCACCTAATCAATCAAGATATTGTAGCTTTTATTAGATCATTATAACATTCCAAGTCTTAAAATCCATTTTGCTATATTTATAGGTAAAAGTACCATAGAAATATAGTGTCAATAATGCTATTATGCTATGGTTCTTCTATACCAAAGAATGTAAAACTTATAGTCAAGTATTCTATTCACAAATAATGAAAGTGCTACCCTTAGTTGAAACCTTTGGTCATGTTATCACTTAACTATGAAACTTGTTTTTGCTATATAATAGTTAACATATTTGTCATGACCCACCTTGGTAGGACCTTTTTATGAGATAAACTATGTATTGATAAATAATGATTAAATACTTAGTTTTGATGCATGTGGATGATTTTATGCATTTGTTTTTTTATTATATGATATGTGGATATAGCACTATTTATGTTGTGCTTGGATACAGTACCAGGTGCTCTCATGGGTGGGCGAGGAGTCAACCATTGAGAATGAGATACCAAAAAGAGAAATATTTTGAAAATATCTCCAAAGTAAGATTTACCTAGAGTAACAAGTGGTTACTGCATATAGTTTTCATTCATATAGTTTTGTTTGAAGGTAATCATCGTCACCTAAATCCATCCATAGAAAAAGTTGATAACCTAGAAGTTATCATAAACTCTTTTGCATAGCGGATATGGGCAAGAAGGAATGATGGTGTATTATTTTATTTTATCTTTGTTTGTGTGTGTGTGTTTACCTTCCTTGCATTTGTGATTGATTGCTTCGTAAGATAAAAGTTCCATTGATGGAAATAAGTTGATTAAAGCACTTTATAATTTTTAATGTTGAAATTATATTAAAAGGTGGGCTTATTAATATTTAATGCTATATTTTAAAACATTAGTTTTTTAATGTTGTATTTATATTAATAAGGTGGAATTATTAATATTTATTACTATATTTTATAAATTAACATTATATTTCTAATGTTGAGATTAATATTAATAAGGTGCACTTATTACTATTTAAAGCTATATTTTATATAATTAACATTAGAAAATAAAAACATTAATAAAGATGAAATATTAATGCAAAACAAATTGGAGGGTAACATGATCTCCATTTTTGGGATGAAATATTAATTTTTAATTAATAGATAAATAAAAAATAAAAAATATATTATTAATAATATGAAAGAACTTTATTAAAAGTTTAAAAGACACCAATTTTATTTTGGGTGGTTGAAAATTTTGGTTCATGGGGATGGGCGGACCATCTTCTTGTTCCTTTAAAATCTTATTGAAAATATAAAATAAAAAATGAAGGGAAATAAGAAAAGTAAGGGTATTGCAAAATGGAAGTGAAGGTAAGAGCATAAGTCATGCTTGGAAATTGAAATACGAGAGGAGGTTGCTTCTGTGCATCCACCTAGTTTTAGGTTAAAAAAAGAGGTAAGCATCCTTATTGGGATTCATTGGATTAAAGGTTTCAAAAATTTACAAATCATAATTTTATATCATTTTTGCAATTTGGCACTAGTCTGACTAGTCTTTGCGTTTTGACTTGCGATGTTGACCATCATCGTTGCATAATGGTAAGGGATATAGTTTATTTTTGGCATGAATAATTTACCTTAGCCTTCCTTAAGTAGGAAATATTTCTTTAAATAAATAAAAAATGAATAATAAAACCTTTATATTATGTGCATATCATACATCGACCTTTCATGCCCTATGACATATCAAAAAGAGATGTGGATGTTGACCCGTGTGTGCCTAGTTTTGAGAAGGTCAAATCCTAAGTATTTTTATTGTCTACTTTATGTGCTTTATGCATGGTTTATTCCTTGGGAAATGCATGATTTATATTTTTATTAGGGCTTATTATTTTCCATAGAAAAAGGAAAATGGTGTGCATTATTTAAAGTGTAAACAAGCTAGTTGTCACCTTATTTTATAATGTTGAAAAATAAAATGGTAAATAAAGGAAAAGAAATATATATTACCTTTTTAATTATTTTAAGAAATAAGTATGATGTTTTTATTGTATTACTTGGGTAAAAGGTTCCTTTTTTTAAGTTTTTTTAAAACATGAAATTAAGTAAATGTTAGCTTATTGAATTCTATTCTTTATGTTAATGGATAAATGTTAATGTTGTACTTTAAAATGGAAAAGGAAGATTTACTTTAGTATTAATGAAAAAAATATATTTTTTTTATTATTTAGAAAATATATGATGCTTTATTGGTAATTATAAAGTATGATTGTATTGGGATAATGAATGTTTAAGGTGAATTAATTTATTCAATTATTTATTTAAAATAATTGGTAAAAGTTTTGCAAACATGAAGTAGGAAATTCATGTTATTGTTATTTTCTAGATTACTAAATGAACATGGAGTTTATTAGTTTAGAAACCAAAACCTAGGCATTTGAAAAACCTTATTCACCCCCACAATCCTACATAACAAATTATATACCTAAGTTTAAACTTAGGCATATAAAATCTTGCACATAATCCTATTTTCTAGATTTTATTAAATCAAGAAAATTCCCTTAGGAAGCCCTATCTCTCCACTTGAAACATGTCCTAGCCACCACTATCCCTCCCCTTGCCATATCTCACATACCTCACTCCACTCTCACCTACCCACATACCACCACTCCACCTAAGTGGGATACTCTAAGTGACTCACTACAACTACCCAAGATAGACAATTGCCTAGTCACTACCACTTGGCAACCCTGGCTTGCCACCTATCCTTTCTCTCCAAAACCTCCAAAATACTATAAAGGCATGATCATTGCACCACCCAAAAGAGGCTAGAAAATACATTGTAACATTGCTAGAATTTCTATAGGAGATCATCAATAATATTGAATATCAATCCATTGATGCCCTGGATCTAACCCCCTAGCAGTTTTTCCTTACTGTCACAAATACATGAGTGCATTTACACAATCACAAACATGCCTCTATGTTTGTACAAATATGGCTTTGCATTTAGCCAGCCCCAAATGTGACCCCACATTTGCTTAGGAGTATTTTTAGCTAGCAACAAAATCAAATCAGATAGGTAAAACAAGGTAATTTCTTTCATTGTATTCTATTTTTTGTACATTTGATACATTCTATAAGCATTTACAATAGGGTTTATTTATGTTTTTTTCCATATCAAAATGGGCCTCACACGTGGATGTCCCTCATTTTGTACTAATCCCTCTTTCTTGTTTGCATTCATACATGTGTAGGTGATAGGTTTCTGAAGAGTTGTTGAAGCAAGGATGGCCCACAAGGATACCAAAGCCCATCGAACATCTTGATTGGAGCAAAAATATCATTGACACCACCTTCATTGTGACTTACAAAAAGGGGTTTTCCCCTTTTTGTCTATTGTATTCTAAAAGAGCAAATATTGTAATCATACCCTTGTACATTTAGGGTAAAAAGCATTGTAAAAAGGAGACCAAGGCTCCACCAGTTCAATAGTGTTATCTCTTTTGGCTTATAAAATGACAATCACGATGGGACCCCCAAAGGGTTCTATTCTATTTGCCTTGTTGTCTTTCTTGTTTTTATCTTTCTCTATTTTTAATTTACAAGTTTTGGAGCTCTATCGCATGGAAGTCAAATATTGAATTTGAGAGTCTTACAACCTATTTTAGTTGTTATTGTACTTATGCAAATGCAACTATGCATTTGGTAACCTAAGAAAATGCAGTGGTGCATTTGGAAAATTAGAAAATACAGAGTTGCATTTGGGAACCTGGGTAAACATGATCGTATGTTTGGTGACCTACACAAACATGACTTAGCATTTGAGAAGATTCAACAAAAAGTGAAAGGATTCCAAGTAAGTGGTATCTGATCTAAAAGTCCACTTTAGATTTTAAGATAAAAAAAAATATTTTTTTATTTTCTGTTTGTGGATTAGATTAGGTGTTTTTCTAGGCACCTATATAATTTTTTTTTTTAAAAAGGAAGGATTCAAACCTAAGTTGCAATTTGTTTTTTAGACATATCTTTAACTCTTAGGTTAAAAAAAAGGAAGAGGCAAAATGATTGCATACTAGGGTTAGTATTGCATCATCAAGTGTATTTTTAGTAATCTTAGGGTTTTAGACCTGCTCTACCCTATTTTTGACACATATTTAGAAACACAGACCCATGGTTGGTCAATGCAAAATATGATCTTGCTTCTAGTCTAACTATGTTTGGATCTATGTTTTAGAACCACTACATGGCCTATTTGGAATCTATTTTCTACATCTAATCTAGAATTTTGTCTACTTTTGAAGCTCTATCTATATTTGTCTATTTCTAATTGCAAGATAGGTATTAAAAGTTGAATCACATCCTATATTGCATTTTAGGATAGCTTTTGCATTCCACTTTACAAAAACCATAGAAAACATAAACAAAACCACACACTTTCATGTTTCATACACATTGGTAAGGTTGGACTTCATCACCAACTTTCAATCAAGACCAATGACATTGGATTTCACCTCCTTCCACTAGCTCAGTCCCTACACACCATAGTAGCCCCAAGAAAGTGGCTTTTTGGACTTCATCACCAAAAATTTCCCTACTTTTGGGTGCACTCAAAGTTGGAAGGATTAACAAGACCTTTAACCATAGGGCTTTCAAAAATTAGTGGAACACATTTGTCATTTTTTTCCATGTCTATACAAGGTTTAAGTAAAAGCATGGGTATGCTGGTAGTAGGACATTAGGAAACATGACCCCTTTAGGGGTTCTTTATTTCCATAGGTTTACCTTGAGCCATATCTAGCATAGGAAGTCATTTTTTGCTATTTAGGTTATATTCCTCAACAAGGGGGTGTGTTAAAACTACATTCAATAGATTTTTATTGTGTTTACCCTTAGTCATCATAGGAATAGGGGTTTCAACATCAAAATACACCAAAAATTCAAAAATTCAAAAAAAAAAATCCAAAAATCAAATTAAAAATCTCACATTCATCACCCCATCTCACCCCTAGTTTATGGTAATGACCCAAATTCAAACCAAATATTTAGCCCAAACCCAAGTACTTACATCCATGGATCAACATGCTTAGGCTTCCCAAGATCCAACCATTTCTACGATTGATCAAAGAAGTGTGTCACATACCATGTACATGGTCTTCTAGGCTATCTAGTCATGTACATCCTTTAGGTTATGACATGATGCAATGAGATACCCATGCTGCCATCCTGAAGACACCTCGCATTGAGCTACACACACCTTTTTACCATTGAGTTACATACATATATCCAAATGCCCTCAAGAGTTATCTAGGTGTGGTCTTCCCATCCTTACCTCCTCTCACCATTTCACCTCGAGCCATACCTATTTTACATCAGGAGTCAGTTTATTCTCATCAGTAGCAAACCAACCATATCATCATGAATCTACTTTTTGGAAATATAGTTGTAATCATGAGTTAGATTCATACATCATCAACTAATTAATACATCTACATTCCATCAAATAAAAATATCACATGTTCTAACCCCCTCTATGAAGTGAAAGTTAATGTTGCTTTGCATATACCCACATCATTTCCACTCACATCATCATCATATGTTCAACCCACTCAAAAAAAATTCTTAATTTAATTGCAATATCCTTTGCCACCTACCCACCACTAACATCCACTCATATTGCTACCACCCATCACAATCAATATTTTTCCCCTCATACAACCATACCATCTGCATTTGTGATAGCCATACATTAAGCCTTTCAACATCTACAACAATTGCTTGTAAAAAATATTATTCAAAGTATAAATCCCATCTTGTAGCAACAATCATAGATGATAGACCTTAATCTAGCACCCATATCAAATTAGAATAATTTCTTCACACAAAATCCATCATGGGTGTCTTGAACATAAACCATCATCATACCCACCAACCTACTTTAAAATATCAATGCCAATTTATCAACACATCATAACTTCATCCATCCATCTCCCTATCAACAAAAACATCATAAAAAACAACAACAACATCAACAACAACAAATATTTAACAATTATTTTCAACATAACATGCAACACAATTAAAAGCCACCTAAAAACATGCATTAGAACTACACACATCAAGTGAACCAGGGTTTTCATTCACTACTTGAAGACCCTAAACACCAATTTTTGCATATCCAGATTGACAACTTGGCCATGCAAATACCTAGGATGCTATATCATAAATCTACTTTAAGGTAGCTGGTCAATCACCCGATTCATCCTTTGGTACCATCACTGCCCTATCCAACAAATTTTATGCTAGAAAATTTTGAAAATTTTAAATATGATGAGGATCCCTGAGAGCATGTAGGTATATTAATTCATGCATGTTACAAAATACAATAAAATGATGCTTTAATTCTCTGAACCTTCCCTCATGCATTTGGGAGAGATGCTTTAGAATGGTACAACCACTTGTCCCATCATAGTGTTTACACTTTTGAGCAGTTGGTAGACCAGTTATTGGAATATTTCTCTTTAAATGTTAGAAATAAAACAGCATTAATTTATGTATTCAACCTAAGATAATTTGAAGATGAGTCACATTATGACTTTGAAAACTACTGGAGGTCAATCATTACTAAGTTGCCATTCTTCCTCCCCATGGTAGAATTAACAAGAATGATCACAAGGAGTTACTCCAAATCAATATCCTTACTACTACAACTACAATAGTATAGAACATTCAAAGAAGCTCTCACCCAAGCCTAGGTAATCGAAGAAATCAAAATCCAAGAGGGTGAGATAAAGTTGAAAAGGAAAGAATGGAAAAATAAGAACCAAAGGGGAAACCATCAAAACCAATCAAAAGCTGGTCAATTGAATCAAGTTGTCTTGAGTAAATCTAAAAAAAAACACAATAACCTCAAGTTCAACTTCAATAACCCCAACAACAACAACCACAACAACCAAAATATCAAGAGGTTCCACCCCCACAATAGTTGTAAAATCAAGCTCCACTTGTAGAAAAGCATTAGTGTTGATATTATACTCGAACCACCCACAACTACACACCATTACTTGAGCCATATTAAACCATTTTTCAAAGGTTGTATGATGCACACACAATTACCCTACTAGAGATAAAACTAGAAGATCCAAATAAACCATATGGTAGGAACTATAAGCAGTACTTGTACTATACTTACCATAGACAAAAGGTCATGACATAAATAATTTCTATTCATTTACATATATCATGCAAGACCTGCTAAAAAAAGGGACCATCAAGATTGTTAACCCCTTGGCACAATAAAATTATAACCTTCGTATCTACTAGATATTGCTTCCTAACCATGAAGTAACAAAAAAAAAAATTAGGGCATCAACTTATACAGTGCTTCCAAACCAAGTCAATCATATCCAATAGTACCAAGGTTTTGTGGGTGCTATCAGTGTAGTCATATGAGGTCAAAGAATCATGAATTATACATAGTAATCAAGTGAATTTACCCAAGTAATACCTACTCCTATAGTACAACCAAAAAATATACCTATACAACCAAATTACAACAATCCATCTCAACCAATCCACATATTAAATCATCCACTAAGAACCATCATCACATTGAGTAGTCAGTTGATACAGAGCTTAAAAATATCTTCAACCAAGTTGTCGATCTATGAGCTTATACAACAATCTACACCACATTGTGAGGTATTGATGGATATCTTAAAGACCATTGAATTCCAAACCCAAGACCCCAATGCCTTTGCCAATTTTGTGGGGAATTTCTAAGCATGTATGGAACCTACAATATCATTTTATGATTTCGGGATAAAAATAGTGCCATCGAAGTTATCTGATCCTCCATTTCATATAATAGATCATATCGATTAGAAATATTTCAAAAAAAATCTAATCAATGTCGAATCTCCCATTAATATCATCACTACTAAAATAATAAAATACCTCAATATACCATCTTTACACATCACATCATCCACTTTCACCCTACAGGCAACATTTAATGATGCTTTGTGTTCTATATTTGGAACTATGGTTCTACCTATGAAAGTGAGGGTCAATACTATCCACATAATATTCCATATTCTATATGGAACCATGGCCTATAACATACTCCTTGGGTGCCCTTGGATAAGGGAAATGAAAAGTGTGCCCTCAATGTTGCACCAATTCTTAAAATACGTGCATGAGAAAAGATCCATTGTATACCCATTGACATGAAGCCATTTAAGTACTGCAACTTGATATTAAATTATATGAGCCATAAATCCTATCTACTCATCTATTCATCACTTTAATTTTCATTAAATCCACCTCAAACCCCAACACATCATCTAAAGCACCCATTCCTGAAGCTCTCCCAATCACCAATCCAAATCAAGCTTCATCATAAACAACTCATCACATTCATATCATATATAACAATTCATCATAAAAACCAATACTTACACAAGGGGTACAAGCCTCCACATCACAAAATAAACCACCTAACCAATCATCACCATTACCACACATCAATCTTACTTCATCATACACATATCCAATTCAACAAGTCATCCCATATCAGCTTAAGCCACTAATTTTTAGCCACTCCATCAACAATATCCACCACCATAGCCATCTAGTGTCTCAAATATAGATATATCTAGTCATGTGACACCATCATAACCTATGGCATTTCCCCCTCCTGAGCCATCAACCACACCTACTTCATCCATACCCATACCAACCCAAGTTGCAGTTCATATCATTAGTCCTAGCATTGGTGAATACATTGTTGAGAATGTCAAGATAAAACTACTTACTATTAAAACTATCAAATACTATGGTCGTCTACATGACCCACCTTTAGCTATAGTTACAATTTATAACATGGGTTCATATTCGAATAAAATTAACTTTATATATGGAGGAGTTGATTCTTCATTCGATCCACTCCCTCCTAATGAGTTTAGACAACTATTTTGTGCTAATATAGAATTTATATCCAACCCAGATTTCATAATGTGATACTTTCATTGGGTTAAATCATAGGGATATGGCCTAATATGGCATGAATATGGCATGTGTAATATCATGGAACCTAACTATCGAGAGATGCATGATTGCTCTGGTCTAGGATATAGACCACAATCATCCACTACCTCTTTTGAGCAAGCATTTTAATGACTCAAAATATATCTTGAAAATGATGATGAAGAGGATGAAGAGAGTGACGATAGTAAATATGGGTATATAGACCTTGAGTTTGCACCTCATCTATATGAGGTATTTCTAGAAATGCATCCATATATTGCCATGATAATAACATTTTGAATGATGACTCTGATAAAGACTATTATGATGAATATGATATTCGCTCTATTCATTCTGATATTTTTGAAGACGATTCAGTCCCTATTGCACCCTTTACTGAAGATGATGAGTTTTACCTTCAAAGGTTTTCCTACTATCAACCCATATTCCATATCCTCTCACGTGAGTGACCTTACATGCCAGTTAACCAACCCGATGAAGTAGTTGACCCTCCAAAGCCACCTTGGTGCCTCAACCTCCACAACATAGCCACAACACATTCATCAAGTTAACATGAATTTTGTTGACTTTTTCACCCCACTCCATAACCCAATTGATTTGGAAAAACCAATTTCTATTTTTTTTAAGCGAAAAACCCTTTGCAAGGCTGCCTTGGTCTGAGAGACCATGAATAGGGGTTCTACACCGTCAAAGTCACCCGAGAGTCGCACCCGACCCTTACCACACCAACATTATCAATTGGATTTTGGATACCCAATTCAGCTTTTTGATAGGGTGGAGATTTGAACCTGGGACCTCCCTTGGAGGATTGCCCTCTCCTCTCCAACTCACCTACAACACCGGGTAAAAAAAAAAAAAAAAAAGAACCAATTTCTATTGACATAAGTCTTATCAACATGGAATGGATCTCATATCCACCATCCATTTTTGAGTTCTTCCTATTTGAAGAGTTGGTAAGAGCATCCAACACTTTCATCCCTATGCAACCTTTACCAACCTCCGCATTCGTGTATCATACCATAGTAGAGAAAACCCCATAAAATTCATTTAAAAATATGGAGGATGACATTCTTCTCATTCCTACTCCACATTAGTTGGAATAAGGTTCACATATGCTTATTGAAGAAGCAATTGACGTGAACATCAGTCAAGATGTGGATAATCCATAAATTGTAAAATTGATAAAAGGTATATTCGTAGAAGAAAAAGAGCAACTAACACAATTGTTAAGAAATAAGAAGGATGTTTTTGCATGGTCTTAGAAAGACACACCTAGCCTTGAACCTAACTTGGTGGTACATAATATCACATTAGCACCTGAAACAAAATAATTTAAACAAAAGTTGATAAAGCTTCATCCTACCATTGCCTTCATGGTCAAAGAATAACTTCAAAAATTATTATATGTAGGTTTTAAACAACTTGTTTATTATCCTGAGTGCCTATCAAATATGGTACCAATTTATAAATTGAACAAGGCGATTCACATATGCAAATATTTTCAAGATCTAAAAAAAACATGTCCCAAAGATGAATTTTCTCTACCAAACATAAATCAACTTGTAGACTCTTACGTAGGCCATGAAATGCTCTCCCTAATGGATAGTTTCTTAGGATATAATAAAATTTAAATTAATACTGATGACCAACACAAAATGATGTTTACAATACCTTGGAGGAATTTCTGCTACAAAGTGATGCCATTCAACCTCAAAATTGTAGGAGCTACACATCCACATGTCATGATGTATATCTTCCATGAATATATGCATAAGATCATTGAAGATTATGTGGATGATTTAATAGCAAAATATAAAACATGTTAGAACCATATTGATGTATTAGAAAAGGTTTTTGATTGCCTACTTGAGCATAAGGTGAGGTTAAATCCTAAGAAGTGCATATTCAGAGTAATATCATGTATACTTCTAGGATTCATTATTTCCAAACGAGGCATTGAAGTGGATCCCAACAAGGTCAATGCCATCATAGAAATACCACCCCAAGAAATATTAAAGAATTTTCTAACATATAAGAAAAATCCAATTGATTCACAATTTTATAGTGCAACTCTCAAATAAATACATGTATTTTAATCACCTACTACAAAAGGAGGTTACCTTATCATGGATATAAGAGTGTCAAGCAGCTTTTGAAGACATAAAGCAATATCTAGCCTCACCGTTAGTATTAATGTTGTCTCACCAAGGAGTCCCATTCATATTTACATTTTTGTAATAGATTTTGTATTAGGGATAGTGCTTGCACAAAAGAATGAAAATAAAAAAGGGCAATCAATTTATTACATTAGTCAATCATTAGTAAGTTATGAAACAAGATACAAGTATGTGGATAAATTATGCTTAGCAATGGTTTTCACCACTAATAAAATTTGATATTACATGCTAAGTCATACCATCTATATCATAGCTCAAGAAAATCCTCTACGTACATAATGAGTCGCACATACAATAATACCCGTACTACAAAATGGATAATGCTTCTAATGTAATTTGATCTTGAATTCATAAACCAAATATCCATTAAAGCTCAGGTAATATCTGATCAACTTGTAGAAGCTCTGCTTCATAATGATAAAACTTTATTCATTGAGCTACCATATGATTTGGTATTTAATGTCACTGAATAGGAGGAACCAATATCTCTTGAAGATGATGTCAACATGACAATGTTCTTTGATGGTTCAAAGTGCAAAAAAGGACAAGGTGCTAGAGTCATGTTTTACACACCGAAAGGGATGCCTATCTATTCATCATTCAAAATTGAATTTCTATGCACAAAAAATGATGTAGAGTACAAAGCCCTAATTATAGGTCTTCAAGAAGCTATTGCTTTGGACATTAAATGCATAAGAATATTTGTTGATTCCCAACCTGTAGTTTATAAAGTAAAGGGAACTTACCAATGTAGAGAACCAGTATTAAAACTTTACAATAGAATAGCAATAAAATTACTAGAAACATTTACCTGATATGAGATCAACAACTTGCCTTGTTCAAATAATAGATTTGCAGATGCGATGGCCTCTCTAGATACTCAACTCCAAAGAACCCTATTGAAGATATCTGATCGCTAGTCATTAAAATTATGTCAAAATTTGTAATTACATAAGCAAAGTGTAAAAATAAAAAATATGTGAGCTTTATTCATGTAGAGCCATATGAGCCATGGCTTAGTAAAATAAAGGACTTTCTTAAGTTTGGTGCTCTCCTAATAGATTTGGCATGAACTGCTAAATGCACGTTCAAACAAGAGCAACTCATTACACTCTTTTGGGAGATGTTTTATATAGACGTGGCTATGATAGAATTTTACTTTGATGTTTAGAGCCCACAGAGGCACAATGGGCTATATCACAAGCCCATTATGGTACTTGTGGTGGCCATTTTAGTAAGATGACCATTTCAAAGCACATCTTATGTATGGATTACTATTAGCCCACAATGGAAAGTGACTATTGAAAATACATAAAGAAATGTTAAAAATTTTAATAACATGCCAACTTGACTCATGTACCATCGAAGGCATTACAACCCATTCAAGATATTTGGTCCTTATCATAATGGGGCCTCAATTTGATTGGTAAGATCTCACCTCCCTCATCATGACAACATAAATTTATCATCACATCCACAAAATACTTTACAACATGGGTTGAGGTGATTCTGATGATAACTATGATAGGAACACAAATTTCAAAGTTCATACTCAAACATATTATCTATTTTTTGACATACCCTTGAAGATTATCTCTAATAATGGCACATAATTTAAGAATAAGGATGTTTGAAAACTTTATGAAAAATATAATATCCAACATAGTTTTTCAACTTCTTACTATCCATAGGCAAATGGACAAGATGAGGTGACCAATAAGACATTAATAGCCATTCTAAATAAACTAGTCAAAGAAAATCATAGAGATTGGCATACTCAAATCCCCTTGGAATTATGGGCTTACCAAACAAGCATTCGAACACCTACAAGGGCAACTCCATTTTTACTAGTATATGAATTTGAAGTAGTCATACCTCTTAAGATCGAGATCCCCTCACTATGCATCGCATTACAAGAATTCATGGATGATAATACTACTTGACAAGAACATCTTAATCAACTCACACTCCTTGATGAAAGGTGAATCAACATCATAGAAATTCTACGAGTATATCAAGAACGTATCAAATGTGCTTATAACACAAAAGTGCATCTACATGAATTTCAAGTAGGAGATATTGTTCTTAAAGAGAATCAACAAAACACCAATGCATTATCGCACCTTCATGATAAATTTATGGCTAATTTTTTAGGTCCATTTATTATCAAGTAGAATTTGGGTCCTTGAATGTATAGAATTGTCAATCTAATGGGATTAGAAGAGCTTGAACCACTGAATAAAATTCATATCAAAGCATTCTATACCTAATGTGACTTATACATATGTACATATACATGTCTATAAAAAACACACACACAAAATACAAAAAACTTCTAAACATACATATTGCATCCATGCATCCATGAATCACAAAGTATTCTTATCATTTGTATGTTTAGTTCAAATAGCTTTCACATTAGTAGTCATTATAATAGTTTCAATAATTGTTAGATCACTACATCTTGTTGCCCTAATCAGGGGCACCTTAAGTCTATTATCACCATCTATAAATCAAATAAAAAAAGTTGCAATAAAATCCCATAACACCTCATTTCTTTGGTAGTCTCTAGTTTGAAAAATCTCTAGGTGTTTTCAGTCACTCAACCACTCCTAGTGTTCCAAGAAACCTCCATTGAAATTCTAGCAGTTCTTAGGTGCTACAACTTATTCTTAGCTAAGTCAGATTTCTTCTTGAATCAAAGCACACTTCTCACTAAGAAAATATTGAGTTCTAGGAAGTGATCATACCATTCTTGAACCAACACATGTCACATTTCTAATAACATCTTGCATCTAAAAGAGATGATTCCATGATTGGATTGAACCTTAAAGTAAAAATTTCTTGCTTGTCCCATTATGCACATAGTCCAAAATAACAATGGTTTTCACCACTTATAAAAATTTACAAAAATACAAGAAAGAGGGTAGTAAGGATAAGGGTAATGTTCTCATCAGGACTTAGTTTGAGTGGTTGAGAATATGATTTCACAAAGCTCTAATTCTTATCACAACAATAACAACATGAGTAGTAAGGATAGGATAAAATTCTCATTAGGACTCGATTCGAGTGGTTGAGGATCTTATTCTCTAAAAATCAAACTCAATTTATAAAAAATATAATAAAAATTGGGCTTCAAGTAGTAAGGAAAGGGTAAAATTCTCATTATAACTCAATTTGAGTGGTTGAGAGTTTGATTCCCCAAAGCTTGAAGACCCTAATATTGGACTATGCTCATGCATGGTGACACGTCTCTCTTGAAGAGACCTCTGAACACACATAAGGAAAAGCTAGATTTTTGGTTCTCTCCATGAATGGTTTAATGTCAACTTAGTCAAGATAGGTAAATGAATTCACATCACAAACACAATGGTTCTTGATTAGTATGCATTATTACCTTACTCATAATACAAAATGAGTATTCATTGCACACATAGTTGGTCCTTGAAGAGATTTAACTCCACTAGGATGAATTTAGCATCATATGTATTAGCAAGATGTATATATGAGTTTTTTTGAGATCACTAGGATGTTTGAGTCTTTAGAAAACAACTTTAGATTCTTTATCCCTAAGGAAAACAAAGTCATAATAATTCCAGTCCATGTTACCATTGCATTGTTATATTATAGCTTACATTATTATTAGATGTTGGTGCCCTTGATTAAGCAATAAAGAAAAGGTGATCAAACAAAAATCAAAACATTAATCAAACATTTTCCCTTCTCATCATTTGCAATTTTTATTATATGATTTTGGTTATTAAGGGGTCCTCATGAGATAGGGTAGATACATATGACCATTAGCAATGATGATCATCCGACCACTAACTATTTTATGAATACTCCTTAATTGTCAAAAGTTCATGAGGAAAAAATAATTAACGATAAAAATAAGCATGTTAGTCATAATGCATCCATCAAATCATATACATATTTTTTATCCATATATCCATAACAAAGTAAAAGTGTGACACAAAATGATACCAAATAAAAAGCCATGTATATATGTGTGTGTGTGTGTAAGTCAAAAAGGTACATAGTTTACTAGGGGTGGCATACAATAGAGAACTAAGATTCACGTAAAACAAAAAATGAAAACTACAAAAAGAGATAATAAAGTGCTACTAGCTAGCATATCCATGATCCCTAAGAGATCTAAGAGGAGGCTCCAAAAAAAATCCCTATGATGCTGAAGGTGCTTTAGAATAGGAGCTGCCAGGTCTTGAATCACTATGAATATAGATCCTAATCTCATCGAGGAAGATCGCCTTGGTAGTAGAAGACCATGCAAAAGTATAATCCTCTAGAGACCATGCATAGGCAATATTTTGTCAAAGTTATAACTCATGCACCACTACCTATGCTTGAGAAACAATTGATATAGCTACCTCATACTCCTAATACTCCTGGTTGCTATAGCTAGGATGACTTTATGGAAGCTCATCACTCGTCTATCGCCATAAAGCACAAGGGCATGAGATATCCCACTTGCAAGGCAACCCCATTGGATGAGCCACTCTAAAGTGCTGCAAGCCCCAAATCTAGAGAAGTAAGTTGCAATCCAATCCCTTTTGCTCCTGTCTCTTCACCTCATACAACTTGATGTAGAGGTGACACAATAAAGTTGGTGCCCAAGCATAAACCCAAGGCTAATAAATCATGTCCAATACCAACTTGATTTGGTTCCATGGGAACCTAGCTCCAATGTTGTTGGGCAACATGTTGGAATAAATGTACATCATAAATGTCAATAATGCATCCTACTTCTTTTACATATCCAGATACTAGATGCTACCATTGATAACATCCACTTCCTCCCGTCCATCACCAAATAGAGGCCTCAACTCATATTCCTTATCATAGCCAACCCAAACTGCTAGCCCCCCTATAGGAACATAGAAGATGTGATAAAAATCATCCAGTGTAATGGTTACCTCCCCTATCGGGAGCTAAAATGAACCCTTATCATGATCCCATCTCTTTTCCAATGATAAGAGATACCCTTCATCTACCCGTATCACCTCCACCCTATTGTAACTAGCCAACCCCATAGTCTCCAACCACTTCTAGTGATCAGTATTTAGTTCCTTCCTCACACAAGCAAGGATAGGTGAAAAATAGTGTCGTACCTCAAGCATTTTCACCTACAATAAAAATAAAATAAAAAACATCAGTGCATATTCCATTTACATTTGCAAAAAAATAAAACAATTTCACCATCATCCATTTACATTTTCAAAAAAAAAAAAATTGCCATCTCATATTTACAATTAAAAAAAAACTTTTTACCATCCCATGTTTCATTTCCAAAAAAAAAAATTCTTTTTACCATTGCATTCTATTACTAATTGAAAAAAATTTGCCCACAAAGCTACAAAAATATAGAATGACCTACCTCAAAAATCCACACTCCTATTCCAAGTGCGCTGCCAGCCCGAGCCATCACTCCTGCCATTGCAACCGTAATCGCAAGCTCATTCAACTCTCTCAAAGAACTATGACAAATATTAAATGGTAGAATGAATGAAAAATGACTCCCTAATCCTATTTATAGCCTATAATTATGCTCTCAAATGTGGCTCTACATTTGGGAAGCACATCCAAATGCATTGTTGTATTTGGTAGGTGCGTGCAAATGCACTACTATGATTAACCTTGGTCAAAAGCCTTGCTACATTTGGCCCTGGTCAAAACCAATGTTGTGTTTGAGAAGGATTATATATACACACATAAAATCAATACAACAATCATCAATGCATGCAAAATATCATCACATTTCACCCTCACCCAAATCAGATCAATTTGGTAGCTTGATTTTGGGATGCGATAACATTTTAAAAGTTTTTTGTAGAATCACAAAAAACAAAAAAGTTTCATAAATTTCAAATTGGTATGCACTACATTATTTTGAGATAGGATGCCCATGTAGTGACTGCGATCGAAGCAAACTAACTTCCAAATAATTTTAGTATCACACACATACCCTTTTTTTTTTGTGTGGAAAACATCCCAAAAGGGATGCCACTTTCGGGTAAGACCCAAGGAGGCAAGGGTATCCATTCTGCAAAAAATTCCTAGGCCTCGGACCTGGCCTACCAACTTTGACATACTCAAGGAGTAAACAAAGACACATATCACACACATGCCCTTAATGACTAGTTTATTTACCACAAAAAATTATTATTCATGCTACACAAAAGTAAAATTTCAACAACAAATACCCAAACCAAACTTACGGTAATCAACATTGATCTTGATTTTCAATATTTGCATTCATAAAATTACATCCCTTTCATCAATCATATCTATCAAGCAACTTGTGGGTTTCATTTTTTTTAGATTTCACCCATTCGTTGCTTGAGGGGGTAAGCCAAAATCAAAATTTACAAAAATCGTCTAGTTCTTACGTTGAGTCAACCAAAGCCCATTGCTCCATCCAATAAACCTAGGTGTCTTTTTTTTTTTGCATCATGTTGTTGTCTAGCTATAAACTCTACACTTATTTATCAATCCATGGTGAAATATTTAAAGGGTAGTAATCCAATATAGTTTATACCAAATGATTAATCTCAGACTTAATTATGTTTTTCTTAGTTTTAGGTTTGCAAAAAATAATAAAAGTTACAGAAAAAAAGAAATTGTACTGAATTGAAATAAAATGCAATTTTATGATTTATATTTAATTAAATTCTATGTATATTTATGTGTGGATCCATGTGCAACCTATTGATTTAACTATCTAGTTTTACCTTATAGTCTATGATGATACAATTTAATTTAATTGATAATTTAAATTTAATTCTATGTACTAACTACTCCTAACCTACTTTAGGGGTAAGAGAATAAGAATTGGATGTAGGAGTGGGCCTTGCCTCCTAGAGGACAATGCAAATACTTCTCCTCTAAACTATTTTACTTTAGTACTAATGTGCATTAAAACTACTAACACTATTTTAATTTATGAATGTAGGAAAATACAGTAAATATTACATAAAATAAGTCATAGGGATATAAATGATACAGTTACCATATTCATACAAACCCCCTTTGGCTCAGGGAAGGGGGCGGGGAAAAAATATCAAACAGTCTAAATGAAGGTTCTCTCATGGAATGTGAGAGGCCTAAATGGCCCACCAAAACAAAGGATGGTGAAGTCTATAAGGAAGGATTGGAATCCTACTATCATTTTTCTTCAAGAAACCAAAATAGATGCGGCACAATTAGCACTTATAGCTAGAAGGATTTGGAAGCAAGGGGAAGTGGCCTTTCAACAAGCGAGAGGAGCATCTGGGGGCCTCATGATCTTATGGGATCCTATTAAAATAGAAGTATTATTCAGGAAAATGAAAGAGTCTTAAGCATATTATTTCATGATTTTGATACTAATAAGAATTGGATTATGTCAAATGTTTATGCCCCCACCTCTTTCCAAGGGTGGTCTAAACTATGGGAGTTTTTGGGGCATTTGAGCCAAGCTTTTAAAGACATTCCTTGGGTGATTGGGGGATATTTCAATACCCCCTTTACCCATATGATAAGAAGGGAGGATCTAGGTTACCCTCAAGGAGCATGGAGGACTTCAATGAATTCATTAACACAAATGAATTGATGGATGTAAGACTAAAAGGAGCCAAATTTACATGGAGTAACAAGAGGATAGGAAGTCAGCTGATTCAAGAAAGGTTGGACAAATTTTTTTTATCCAAGGAAGCTACAACAATGTTTGGTGATTCAACGTTACAAGCCCTTCCTAAATGTGCTTCAGACCATAATCTTATTCTATGGGAGGCATTTCAGGCTAACTCCTTTAAAAAGCCATTCAAATTTTTGTCAATGTGGGTTAAACATCCGAACTTCAAGAAACGAATAGAGGAATGGTGGCAGCAGCCTATCCAGGGAAGTGCTTCCTTCAAACTATCTCAAAAACTTAAGATGGTGAAAAACAACCTTAGAATATAGAATAAAGAAGTCTTTGGAAATATTTTTGAGAATAAGAGAGCAGTGGGGGAAAAACTAAGAATAATAGAAAGCAAAATCCAAAATGGAACCTATGATGAGGCGACAAGGATTGAATAGAAGGAAACCCTTTGTGAGTTTTAAAATATTTTAGCTTGTGAGGAGATGTATTGGAGGTAGAAATCAAGGGCATTAAGGCTAAAGGAAGAGGACTCTAATTCAAAGTTGTTCCATGTTACCAAATTGAGCAATAGAAGCAACAATAATATTAGAAATTTAACTAAGGTAGATGGATCCTCAACTCAAAACATTCAGGAGATTAGGGACGAGGCTATTAATTTTTTTAGTTCATTATTGGGTGAAGAACGGGCCTGTAATGCCCAAGAAAAGGACTCTCTCCTTCAATTCATTCCACAAATCATTAATGAAATGATTAACGAGTCTCTTACAGCAGCTTTTTTAGATGAAGAGATCAAGGAGGCTTTGTTTAACATGGATCCTGACAAAGCTCCTGGGTCGGATGGGTTTTCACTACGGTTTTTCCAAGTTTTTTGGGATATTGTTGGAGCAGAAGTTATTGCTGCAATCAAGGAGTTCCAAAGTTCAAATAATATTCCAAGGGGTTTCAATTCAACTTTCATTGCTTTGATCCCTAAAGGCCCCAACCCCAAGACTATGGCTGACTTTAGGCCGGTTAGCCTGTGTAATATATCCTATAAAATTCTGTCTAAAGTTTTACCCAATCATTTGAAGAAAGTTATACCGGTTATCATTGATCCAAGTCAAGGAAGTTATGTACAAGGAAGATCAATCTTAGATGGATTTATTATTGTTCATGAGGTTCTTCATACAACCGCTCAAACCAAAAAAGTAGTCATGGATTTAAAGTTAGACATGAACAAAGCTTATGAAAGGATAAATTGGGAATTCCTAGAGGTAGTTTTATTAAAATTTGGCTTCAACATGAAATGGGTCAAGTTAATAAGAGAGTGTATTTCTAAGCCTTGTTTTTTAGTTTTGGTTAATGAGTCTACTGCAAGTTTTTTCAAAGCAAATGTGGTCTAAGACAAGGAGATACCATAAGTCCTATGTTGTTCATCATCGTAGATGAGGCCTTGGGAAGAACCATTAAGGCAACAGCGATAGCTGGACTCATATCAGGTATCAAGGCCATGTTGCTAACTACCTCGGTGACACATCAACAATTTGTTGATGATACATTGCTACTAACTTTGGCTTTTGTGGTTGAGGCAAGAAGGATTAAAAATATTCTCATAATGTATGAAGAAGCGGCTAGACAGAAAGTGAATTTTGATAAGAGCAAACTTTATTTCATCAATACCCCCATTCCTAGGCAAAACAGCATAGCAAGGATCATGGAATGTCAGATTGCATCCCTTCCCACCTCCTATTTAGGTCTTCCCATGTTTACGAGGAAACCTGAAGGATCAATGTGGAACATAGTTCTGGAGAGGATCCAAAAAAAGCTAGCAGGTTGGAAAGGACATCTGTTATCTCAAGCAGGCAAAGTAGTTTTAACTATGGCTTCACTTCAAAGCATACCCATTTACTTCCTATCAGTGTTCAGAGCTCCCAGCAAGGTGTATCACAAAATTGAGCAACTTCAAAAAAAATTTCTTTGGTCAGGGATTGAGGATAAGAAAAGGATCCATTTAGTAGGTTGGAACAAGGTTTGCAAACCTAAAGTTGATGGGGGGTTAGGATTGAGGAGAGTTGCTCATCTCAATACAGCTCTGTTATCCAAACAAGCATGGCGGTTATTGACTAAGGTCAATAATGAATGGACTACCATAGTTAGGAGGAAATACCTCCAAGGTGTGAACTTCCTTAATGACAACTTAACAAGCAGGGGGTCTACTTTTTGGAAGGCAATCCTCACGAGCAGGGATCTTGTCAAGAAAGGTCTTAGATGGATTCTAGGAAATGGGTAAACAATAGACTTTTGGAAGGATCGATGGGTGAGAGCTGAGGAGTTATCCCAGAATCCTTGTTTGGCTAGGATTGAAGAGCATATGGAGTAGCATATTTGGAAGAAGGTTGCAAATTATATGTGGCGGGATATAAATATCAACAGGTGGAAACACATCAGAGTACAAGGTTTTGAAGCGGAGTCTAAAGAGCTTTATAACATTTTAACTCAACAAATTATTCCCTCTGGAGAGGATGAAGATCACATTGTTTAGGCTGAGACTAAAAGTGGTGACTTCACAGTTAAGTCTGCCTATAATTTTCTTCTCAATGTGTAAGGTCAACAATTTCAACCGAGTTTGGTTTGGATCAAAGGCTTAATTCCTAAAATATCCATTTTTTCATGGCTGGTGATTCAAGGAAAAATACTCACTATGGACAATATTTTATCCAAAGGTATGGTTATTGCTAACCGTTGCTACATGTGCAGGGCAGGATGGGAGACAACACAACACTTGTTTCTGGAGTATCCGGTAGCGGAGTCCATCCTGGATGAACTTTTCCAAACCTTTAGGATCTCGTGGGTTAAGCCTGCTCTTATATCCGAAGTGTTCCATCAATGGCCTCAACCCTTTGTTAGCCTAAAACTAAAGTACCTATGGAAAATATATTGACATCATTTTCTCTGGTAGATTTGGCTAGAAAGGAACCATAGAGCCTTTAAGGATACCATTCATAACCCAAAAACCATCCTCAAGAGGATTATTGTCTTTGTGAAAGAAAACCTTAGCACCTTAGTGGATGAGAACCACTCAATTCCTCCCCAAGAAAAACAATTAGCTTGGGCCTTAGGTATTGAGGACAAACCTTCCATTCCTTTGCCCAATCCTAGAAATGGGATTTCTTGGGAGCCACCCCCCCAGGGTTGGTTTAAACTAAATTTTTATGGTGCAGCCAAGGAGAACTCGGGAAGAGCTGGAGCTAGAGGAATAATTAGGGATCATCAAGGAAATATGGTCAAGGCCTTCACTGAACCATTGGGAATCAGAACTAATAATGAAGTAGAAGCTAGAGCCCTTTGGAGAGGGTTGCAAGTAGCCCAAGAAACTCAAGGTAACTTGATGATTGAAGGTGATTCGATGAACATCATCAACCTGTTAACCAATGGCAAAAAACCTCCATGGAGAATCGAGGGAGTCATCCATGAAGTGAGGATCCTTTTTGTGGCAAGACAGAATAGGAGGGCTCGTCACGTGTACCATGAGGCCAATAGGTCAGCTGAAAAATTAGCCAACATAGGTGTTGATGTTGGTAGTTTGGTGACATGGACTCAAGGTGTGCCACGTAAAGTGCAAAACATTATTAGTCATGAAAAGAAACCTACCCATTAAGGAGAAAGATGAATGCGTGTTCTTTCCCCATGGAGCTGGTAATAATTATGGGGTTTCCATTTAAATCATACCAAATTGGAAATGAAGGTAATAGGGTGTAAGCCTTGGAGGATTCCGACAGAGAATAGGAAATGGGCAAGCTTTCACAAGTGCAAAGTTCCAAACTTCAATTTCCTGTCAATGTAAGTAATGTTTACAGTTATGTTTAGGTATGGGTGTGCCTTGTTAGTAAGGTGTTGTAGGGGATTCAACACAAGTTCTGGTAAGAAAGTTTCAAGGATGACTAGGATCTACAATCTCAGTAGAAGGTTGGATATTGTAATAGGTTTTGGGTTAACCTACAAAACCCAGTAATTAATGAAGACTTTTATTTACCAAAAAAAAGAAAAGTGTTGCTACTTTATTGCTGAAAATTCAAATGTACATGATCTCAAACATCAAGTCTTCAGAGTAGAAATTGGATACAAAATATTTTAACATTATACATCCAACCATTAGACCTTTTCAAAGGTCTCCCTTGTATTTTATAATATCACTTGGACATTGTCAACGAAATTATTCTATGTATTTTTCCATGTATTTATGTTGGCTTGATGACTCAAACATTATTGTTGCAACAATAATAATATAAACTATTATTAATTCGTAACCATATTAAAATTTGTCACAATAACTAGGGTCCAAGTGGTAAACTAATGAACTAACATAATAAAGGTTCTTAATTTAAAAACCTAGTGACACAACAAATACAACTATTCATCCTTCATTCCAGGAAGAGATAAAATAGGCTTGTGTCTGAATCAAAATATCTTAACAACATAATAATATTATATATTTCTAATAACAACTTTAATAAATATAAAATCTTAAAGATAATACCAACATGTCAGTCAACTATATTGACTGTATATACCTCATAAGGATGCTACATTATCACTGGACGTGGCATAACAATGCATTGGATAGATTGACTTGGTCAACATTATTTCGATAATGTATTTTAATAGATGTTTTTTGTAACAACTTTATATAGCTTTATTCCATAGCGTATTTCTATAACATCCATCCACGAATCTCATTAACACATCATCCTCATGGTCGATCTATCCACGCTTATCATCTGGTCTGTGTCTTACCTCATACTGCCTTGTGAAGCTCCCACAACGTTCTCATGCTAAAACATATGCAAACTTGCACACTTTTGCATAAAACACAAGCATAAATCATTTTTATTGTTACAAATCAAATTCATTCATAAATCATACATTAAGACAAAATAATAATCAAAGTACATCTATTTTCATAAATTTACAAACAAAAAATGGATTAAACTTGCATAAAATACATGTTGTTTTAACACTCATCATTCCCCAAAAATGAAGGATATGCATGTCCTCATGCATACAGATTGAAATTACAGTATGTATAATAAAAAATTTGTAATAGTTGTTCAATCATTTCACCATTTTTGTAGATATAAAATAGAACTTTACAATGTTATGTAAACAATTTCACAGATATAAAATAAAACACTATAATGGTTTTTAGAATCCACTTGATAATTCTTTATCAAACAAGGAATTGTAATTTACATGAATTATTTGTATTTATTTAAAGAAGTAAATATTTACAGATATAAATATAAAATAATAATAATAAAAACTTATGTAAATAATTAAGATCAACATCATTATTAACATCAAATAAATTCTAAAAAATTATGCAAGTTTTATCAAATATCTATTATGAATTAATCAGATTTAGATCTGAGCCTAGATGAAACCAATGTAGGTTTTGGTCTCCTTGCTAGCAAATTCTTCTCTCACTTCACCTTTTGCACCTGTTCTTTGGTCTCCTTAGGATCAAGTGGTAATTCAATAGATATGGTTTTGATGTGCTCAACTTCTACAAATCCTCCATCCTGTAACTCAAACCATGCATCCTATTTTTCTAGAGGAGGATAAGGTTCAGTTGATTTTAATGATGCAGTTGATTATTGCATCTAGTTACTAGGTATCTCAATATTAAGGAGTAATCTAGTTAAAGGTATCCTTGTTTTTATGGATGGTTCTGTTATTTAAGGGTGATTCTATTGAAAAAATTTGACAAAGGGAATCAATTTGTCTTAAAGTACTCGTGTGAATTCAATGACCTTGCTGAAATTTACTAATTTCTTTGGTTTTCTATCAGACATGGAGATTTTGTTGGGAGAGGTATCGATAGTTATCGGTTGGATGACTAGGTCAACCGGTCTCACCACCCTATCTATAGAGAGTCACTTAAGGATATCAAGTTGGAGAGTAAGGGTACATCTTCCTAGGACAATGTGCTCAGTAAACTCATATATGAGTCTATCCAGCTTGATATGCAGCATAATTGTCTGCATTTGGATTTGCCCAAGAATTTTTGTAGATGGATTTGATGTAGGTGGGTTTATCTTTGGACTAGATGCTTCTCCTTTTCCTTGAGTTTCTAGAATGTATCTCTCACATCTGGTTTTCTTAATAGGTCAAGAGGAATTAGATGGCTTAGAACTCTAACACACCCAACTTAGAATGAATGGAGAGGTTAGCTTCTTCTACTATAATATCCCATGGAATCCTAGTTTTATATGCTTTATGTAAGACTATCAATTTTATTAACCAGTGATGGGTGATTAAGTGAAACTTGGGATTGTCTTTAGAATTTTTAAGCTAAACTCAAGTAACTATAGCTTTAATTGAGTGATAAAGAAAGTATGGGAGGTTTGTTATACAGTCCTTGTGCCTCGGGTATTTAAGGTTCAACATCATCTTGAGGTGGTAACCCCCACAATTGGATAATCTCCCCTCTAGTGTAAAGAATTTCATAAGAATTATGGTATCCTCTTACCATTTTATGGGGAGTGAGGAGGTAGCTACACCTTTGATCCACCCCTCTTTGTCTCGAGTTATAGTGCATATTTATCTAAACATTTTGAACTTCTGATTTACCCCTTTGTTGGTAGATTTATAATATTTTTAGCCAACCTACAAAAGACTTAGGGCCTTAGATATTAGACAGGTGGTGATTGTAATTTATATTTCACCTACGTGGGTCACCATGGTCATGGGATCGTAGTTCATGATGAATTACTTTGCCATGCCTTGGTCACACCCTTATAATTTTGTTAGGGCATCCCACCAATGTGCCTCTTGGAACAATTTTTTTATGGCATCACTAGGGTTCTGGGTATGGATAGATGATGGTTCACTCTATTTATGAAAGGTAGCTCTAGGCATGATGATTGGTTTAATAGATAAGGTAGGGTTTTATTGGAATATAGGTAAGGTAGTTTAAAATGTGCTTCAAAATTTAAAATATTATCATGGAGTTTCTTAGCTGAGTGAAAACCCTACAAATAAATTTGACAAAATTGTTTAATGCATATAAAATAAAAATAAATTCATGTGTATATCTTTTAACCAATGAAAAAAATGTAACGTAAAAAGATTTTTTTTTACTTGAATGCATTACCTTGTATGTATGTATATTTTTTGCATGATTAATTAGAGGATTTCCTTCAAAATTATTTAAAGAAGAAATTTTATTATGTTGATGTATTCTGCAAAGTTATAAAATATCTTCTAATAAAAAATATTATTTATTTTGAAAATGGGTTTTCCACCTTACCCACTTGTCTTTGCATAATTTTATGCCACCGTCAACTTCATTCATTCCTTCAACATATTTCATTTTCAATTATCCTTTGAACTTCATCACCGCTCGATGGTTTTCAAATACTACTCATTGGTTTAATTTCCCAGTCATGGTGGTTTCATCTTCAACTGCACAATGGATCCCCCTTGCAGTTACAAAGTTTACTATAGAAATATTAGGGTTAATTTTACTTTTATTTAGGATTATCATGTAACACAAAATATGGGTAAATCTCAGTCCTTCATTTTTCTTCAATCGACAGAACTCTGATTCACATTGCTCCTTATTCACTTATCGTAGCCAAATGTCAATGATCACCCTTCTTCGTATGCGGTAGTTGGTGCTAGCTTGTAGGGAAGCTTCCATCAGCGCTATGTGATTTTAACCAAACCATATCATCGGCATCCATTTCCTCCTAATCAATGGTCAATAATCATGATCCACGACATATTATATCATTGGTCCGTATGGCCAAGTATTGGTAATCAACACTAGGGTCATGAGCTCATTGATTTTCCTTGCACATTTCATATTTTGGTGCAACACTTCCTACCACCTTGCATGGTGTAAAATTGATCATTTTTTTTAATATCTTAATGTAGTGTTACGAGTTTGATTTTTGAACATGAGATTATTTTTAAATAAAACTTGAATCCTCTAATACTAATTCCCCTTTGGACTCATGCACGTATACCCTCTTCATCGACGTCTTATTATCATGGCTAATCAAGTGTTTTTTTATCCTATCATTTGTTGCATGCATTCCACATGTACGATCGACCTCCTCATCATATTTCAAAATTTTAAACTTTATAATCCCCATGCAATGCCCTATATTTTTTATTTACCTCTTGGTCGATGTCCACATAATCATTTCTTTTTTATTTTGTGGTATGTGATCCATGCTTTACCTTCCTTCCAAAAATGATTAATTAAAATGTGTTCACAACACCCTTTCTTCAACCAATCATAAATATACACATCATCTCTAGATTGTAATTTTCAATATCTTCATGCAAAGGTTAGAGTGTCCATATTTTTAAATTGAATCTTGTGCACATGATTCCTAAATTTATTTCTTGGTCGTCTCATTCGGTTGTGTACCATTTTGATACCGAATTTGTGTTTCAATTTTCGTGCAGTGATTCATAGGTTTAAAAAAAAAATTTGCATCATGGTGTTCGTGGTATTTTTATATATTATGCTAATTTACCTCTTTTTCTTCAAAATCCATTGTATAAATAATTTTTAATAATTACCTTATATGATTATGCTTTGACACGTATCACAAATCTGGAATTTTTGGCACTTAGATTTTTTTTTATATAATACATATTTTTGGAGATATGCTATAGAAAATATCTACAAAAAATATCTACAAAAAGTATCTATAAAATGTCTACAGAAAGTATCTACAAAAACTATCTATAGAAATTATCTATGAAAAATGTCTACAAAAACTATCTACAAAAACTGTAATTGTAGAGTTGAAAGAATACTTTACCTATTTCTTCATTCATTTTTTTTTCTTCCCCCCAAACTATATCATGAATTTTGAATGAATCTTTTACTTACCTCCCCCAAACTGTATTTTTGGCTATATAGCCAAAATAGGATAGAGAGGATTTTATTTTGTAAAATTTTATATTATAGCAAATATTATATATATAGTAATTTGTTTTATTTATTTAATTAAATATATGAGAGATTTAGTTATGTATTATCTATGCCTACCAAGCCATTAAATAGGCTTGTATGATAATGAATATTTTTACAAAATGTACTTACCTTTATTGGCTTCTAAATAAATGATTTCATGGTCTTATTAACAATTCCTTCTAATGCCCTAGGTATGTTATTTCTTATCTTTCTTCCTTTAATTTCATTAATGAGTTCCATGTAAGAGAAAAATAATGGATTTATCCTAATACCAGTCATCAATATTTGCAACATAGATCTTCATCAAAGGCTTAGATGCTTTCAAAACTTGTTTTGGATGAGAATGATAGGATAGTTATTCTGATATCATCTTGATGGATTTTCCTATAGAAATGTGCATCTATTTGGTATTATTATAGGGGTGCAAAGCTTTGGGGAATTGGATTCCCAACCACTCTATCAAATTTTTGATGGGAATTATAATCCTATCCTTACTACTTTGTCCCTACAAGTAAATATTAAAGCTTTGGAAATTCAAGCCACATTTTTGTAGGATAAAATGGACTATGATATACGTATAGTAATGTGATGGTGGTATGGAATGTAAGCTTGCTTATGACTTTGTTTGCATTAGGTATAAATGATCTAGAGTTTTTTTACAAAGACTCAAACATCCTAGTGATCTTAAACAAATTTATTTATTCATCTCACAAACTGATATGATGCTAAGGTTGTCCTAGTGGTTTGAAGCTTCTGAAGGACCAATTGTGTGTGTAGTGAATGTTCATTTCTCATTATGAGTAAGGTTTTAATAATACATTGGTCACTTATGCCAATAAGATAGCTTATATGTGAGCATCCATAGGTCTTATACACACTTGGTTCCACCACGTAAGGATACCTTATTTCCAAACGAGTTTCATTCAACCCATTGTTGTAATGAGGATCACCCCAAGGTTTTCAAGACACTAAGAATTCTAGGGATTCAAGATCCTTTTCCTTTTTTTGTTGGATTTTATTTGGGATACTTTCTCATTTTGAAGGATAACAAGGGATTTTTATTGCTTTTTTGGGTACTTGCTCACATTGAGTAAGATCAAGGAATTTGTTTTTTTAGGGTGGAAAGGGAGCTTGTCCTTTTGCCAATTCATTAGCTTTCTAGACCATGTGCATAATTGGATAAGTAGGGGAAACCATTCACTTTATGGAAATAGTAACTTGATGAGATATTTTTTACCAATTTCATAATGTTTTTATTTATTGCACCCAATGATTAAACCAGCAATGAGTGGAATAATAATGGTCACACTTACAAAGGTTACACCAATAAAGGGTACAAAAATAGTAGTTACAAAAGGAATTACATGAAATTGTACCTAAATCTAGTACCCATAGGCTACAATAATACTTAAGCACCTTACATAATATCAAAACCTTCCACCACAGCCAAACCAAAATCCTCCACCTTGTGCATGATCAAATAATCCACCCATACATCCTCAAAGGCACCAATTGCCTAAAAAAATAGACCTTACACTTATCCAGAGGAGCATGACCCTTGTGAGGAACCAAAATTGGAATTCAAGAACCTATCAACATGTACCCTAAATTACCTTAAAAGGATACATGTGTTGACAACACCCAATCACTACCGCTCCCTCCTACTAGATGCATATAGGTTGTTGATAGACTAAATTAATTTCTTAGAGAAGTAAACTTGAGGTATAGGTTACCAAAAACCTACCTTACATTAGCTTCACAACCAACCATTGCACCCATTTGTGTTGTCGCCTCCATGTCCTAGGCACTTTGAAATGCCAAAATTAGATAAGTTCAAAGGAGAGGAAGATGCGCAAGTCCATGTCACTCATTTCATGAATGTATATTTTTACCTTTAGGATTATGATGCCATCATGCTAAGAACATTTTTAATAAATATTTTTTAGAGTGGTATAATCACCTATCATGACATAGAATCCATTCCTTTGAAAAACTTGCAAATGCATTCTTAGAATACTTTTTGTTTAGCATCAAAAAAAGGCAACATTGACTAACTTGTATAATCTTAGACAATTCAAATATGAGCTAGTCATGGACTATGAAAACCGATGGAGAGCAATAATAACCAAGTTTCCTTTCACCTTACCCATAATAAATCTTACACAATTATTCACTAGGAGTTGTTTGAAGCACATCTCACTTGTACTACAACTATAATAGTATCAAATATTTGAGGAGGCTCTAACATAGGCTAATATTATTAAGGACATCAAGGTCTAGGAAGGTGATATTAAGTTCCGTAAAAAGGAATGGATGAAAAAAAATTCTGAAGGAGGCAACACATAATAGAAGGTGGCCCCAATAAATTAAGTTATTTTGAGTATCCCTGGATTCTCAAACCAAGTTGCACCACTACAACCATCAGCTCAACATAATTACCAGGCTTAACCTCCAACAGTGTAGTATTATTTATAACATACCCAAAGGTAAGATGAATAACATTGGCCACCATGATAATATAATCCATTGTTGGAAATATTAGCATTGATTTTTAATCTATTTTTTGAGGTGCACACAATAAATCTCCTTCAGATCTATTCATTACATCCTAATTGGCCTAGATATAAAAATCACAGGGAGGATCTATACTGTGCATACCATCAACAAAGAGATCATGACATCCAAACATGTTATACCTTTAAAAATATAGTACAAGATATGATCAAGAGGTAAGAGATTCATATTGACAATCCCCTTGCCCTAAATAATCAACACTTAGGGGTCTTCAAATATACTTTACCCAAACATAACACAAATATAGTATTTGGCAAACCAAGTAGAATAACCAAAGTAGGTGAATATTGTGCATGTCAATCTACCTCACCAAGAGTTTGTGGGGATGGTTAGTATTGTCATAAGGAACCAATGATATTCAAATCAATACACCTAATATGAGTCCTAATAACATTCCTTCAACATCATAGGCATCTCCTTAGCCCAATATGATTATACCTATCCCACCTTTATCGATGCTAACAATAAGGAGTAGAATTACCCAAAGTCTAAGAATGACATCGACTAGGCTCTCCATCTATGATTTGATACAACAATCAAAGCCACATCAAGAAGTTGTAATAGGGATCTTGAAGTTTATAAAATTACAACCTCAAGACCCCAACACATTTGCTAATTTTGTGGGGTAAAGACAATATTACAATGAGCCCACAATAACTTTTCATGACCATGAGATCAATACTATACCCGCTAACATAACGAATCCTCCACTCCATATCATCGCTAGTATAGATCAGATCCCTTATAAGTGTGTTTGTATCGACATAGTCTCATTAATAAATATCATCACCACATCCACCTTTCAATACCTCAACCTTCCACCATCCCACATCACAACATCCACATTCATCCTTCGAGCATTCAATGATATATTAAGTTCTACAGTTAGGATAATCATTCTTCCAATTCAATTTGGACTGAAAATAATTCATACACTCTTCCATGTTCTAAAAGGGACCATGCATTATAATTTACTATTGTTTTGGCCCTAGATATGAGGTATGAGGTGTGTACCTTCAATCTTACATCAATGCTTTAGATACATACATGAAGGTCAAGTGTAGTGTATCCCTACGAACTCAAAACTGTTTAAATTTTGTAATATTATCTTGCATCTCAATGAGTCCTTTTTACCATCAAAAAATCCATAGGTCCAACCCAGTTTTACCAAAACTCATAAAAAACCTACACCAAGATCTTCAATGTCTTCATCAGAACAAAAAATAACATCAACAAACATGGAGATCCCTTCTCATACATCAAATATTCCCATAAAAAATCTAGAGAAGGCACATATATCATCCTGTCCATCATTGCCAACCCATGCATCCACATACCAGTCATCAAAGCTACCTCATATGTTATTTATTTCAACCATTTTAACAACACCCATTCACATCTCCCATACAAAGGAAGAGCCTTCGCAAGTTAAAATACATATGTCTAGCCTAGGATTTGGGAAGTACATAGTATAGAATATCACATTCACTCCCCTTATCAAGATAGTTCAATAAATTGACTGACCTCCTATCATTTTGTTACTCATCATTATGATGGTTATCTTATGTTACCCACTAAATCAAACAACTTTATCTATGGGGTATTTCATGTTCCATTGAATGCACCCCACTGGATGGAAGAGGATGAAGAACCCTCTTAAGCTAACATCAATTATATATCCAATCTATCCTTTGCATTGTAGTATCTTAATCACTACCATTGGTGAGAAAATTTCTTAGGTCGATATGAGCAAGGTATTTAGACCTCTCTAGGGCCTCAATATCAACTATCTATGAATAAATTTGAGCTAGGATATTCCATATGTATGCCCGATGAACTCCTTGTCAACTCTCTCCAGTGCCTAACACTAGGCTATGGAAGGGATATTAATCCAAAAAAATATGTTGATCCAAGTTATCATCATTTTCTTAGTGACCATGTCTAAATTACTATGATAATAATCAACCCTCTTGACCTTTCTAATGATGAGCTTGAAGGAAACTGGGAGCTTGAAAATGATTGGATAGATTTTGAAGAAGAAGATAAGTCTAATGAAGACTAAGATGAATAATATGATGAATCTGATAAATATTATGATATAATATTTATCAATTTAGCTAACCAATATTGTGATGAAATGTCTAGAAATTCATCTAGCTCAAAGAATAAATCAATTATCATCGATCCCCTCAATGATCTAGATAAAGTTTATCTTCATATTTTTCTATAGTTATCACTATCCCTTATGCATTATCTTATCCCATCGAGAGAATCCATTGCTCATAATCCCCCTAGGACACACCTCATCATTCCACCACCACCAGAGAATGGATATTATCCACCAACCATCTTTGATCAGCTTTGTCCACCCATATTCGATTGAATTTTTCCACCAGAGAATAAATATTATCCACCAACCATAAATATGATCTCCATTGACCTCACCACGCCATTTCACTACCCTGGTGACCCTTAAAAACCTATGCACCTCAATATTGAGGCTATTTATTTTGATCGTACCACTTCCTCATCATCATTAGAAGAGTTCTTACCTTGAAAGGAAATGTTACAACCATTTCACTTTTTCTCAGATCCATCAAAAGATGTCTTTCAAGTTGAGATTGAGCCTAATGATGCATTCAATTCTCTAAATATAACTGATGATATTCATATGATTCATATGCCTCACTAATTGAAGTAGGGATCCCACATGTCAGTGGAAGAAACAATTGGCATTGATATCAATTTTGATCCTGAAAATCCTTAGGTTATCAAATTAGGACAAAGTTTATCAACTATGGAATGGGCCTATTTCATAGCTTTCTTAACAAGATATAAGAATGTTTTTGCTTTGTCTTATACGGATATTCTAGATCTTTATCCAAACTTAGTTGTTCACAACTTAATGCTCAATCCAAATATCAAACCGATCAATCAAAAACTCGTAAAATGCACCCAACAATCACCTTAATGGTAAAATATGAGTTACAAAAATTATTGGATGCAGGATTCATCCAACCTATTGACTACCCCGATTGGGTTTCCAATATGGTCCTTATAGGAAAACTGAATGGGTGTTATATTTTAATGGTATATGCCAAGGGAGAATACAATCACAGGATATAAAATATGCAAAAATGTAAGATGCTGAAATATGCTATTAATGGAAAGTGATAAAAATGATACAATGTAATATGGAGTAAATGAACACTCCATAACTGATACTAAAGAACTACATTGTATCCATCACCAATCTATATGGTGATCTACATAGCACAACTACTAATACCTATAGTGATATATAATCACTCACTATGATGTCCTTATATAGATATATGGATTTATTGAACAACACTCTACCTAGTTGTACAAGGGGACACCTTGCACATTTACAAATTGCACATAGATACTTGTGAATTTACTATATTACTTGAAGTAACTAGCTAAGTTCCCCTTAAAGTAATCTACTAATCTAGTTATGTACCAAGGGTGGTATATTTACATGATCCAAATGATGTAATATACTCTAACATCCCCCTAAAGTCTTCAATATGGATCTTCTTCTTCTTGGTCATTTGCATTATCTTTATTTCACATTGCATTGTATGCCTTCTTGAATTGTCTCCTCTTCTTCCTTATTGGATTCAGTACTTTCATAGGTATATGTACTATCACTAGATTCTTGCAAGAGTATTTTCTATTTGCCTTTGTCCTTGTTATCATTCTCCATACCCTGTATAGAAGTTTTTGAACATACATTTAGAGTATCATGATAAGATTTTGTGTTAGTGGAACTTGAAGTTCTAATACTGCATGAGGATTGAAATATCTTTGCTAGAGATGATTCATCCATTTCAATTTTTAGTTTAATTAATTCTATCAATCCTCTATGTTCTAGACTTTCATCCTTATAACATTTGAATGTAAGTAGTGCCATATATAATATACTTCCATATTTTAAAGGAATTTGAAAGTCATTCTTTCCATTACCAATTACTTTAGTGAGTTGAACATGTAGATAATGTTTCATCATTTCAAAACTATATTTTAAAGCTTCACTATGTATCCTTTTTGAAATAAGGTCTAAATTTCCTTTAGACTTTATAAGTGAATTATTGATTCCACTTTTTATGACACTTGCCCTTTATTTTCTAATAGTGTTCTTCATATTATTATGCACTGTATTACTTGAGGTATACATCTCTCTTAGTTTTATCTTTTATTGTTTTAGAAATATTTTTATGAATCCTTTATGGTAAAGTGTTAGCTTTTGATGTAATGAGCATTGGGAGATAACAATCACAAGATTCAAAATAATATGAAAGAAATTAAATCTACTAGATGACTGAAATATGTTGTAAATAAAAATGACATAAAAGAATACAATGTAGCTATGGAGGAAATGAACACTCCATTAATAAAGCTACTAAACTATATTACACCCATCACCAATGGATGGTGATCTACACAAAATTATACTATGCTCTAAGCTACACTATCTAACTATGTCCTCCAAATCTATATTTGTATTACAATGAGGCCTTTCTTATATAGGAAAATATGTTCCTTGGCCAACACTCTACCTAGTTGTGCAAGGGACAACTTGCACATTTAAACTTGTGCATTTATTACATTGCATGAAGTAACTAGATAACTTCCCCCTAAAGTAATCTAATGTCCTAAGTATTTACCTTGGAAGATACATTTACATGATCCAAATGATGTAATATAGTCTATTTCTAACACCCCCTTGTATTATATTATTTGGGTATTGAAGACTTTTGTATTCAATATGGATATTCTTCTTCTTCATCCTAAACTTTGTACTCTTTTGCATTATTTGTATTCAAGTTCAATAGGTAATTTGTATCTTCATATGATGCAAAGTAAGTTGTAGCTGAAGCTAAATATTCCTCTTTCATTGGATGATCTTTGGCTTGTTCAACGCAGTCTTGATATGGTTCTTTTTCTACTGCTTTATTCTTCATGTCATGGCCTCTTGTACTTTTTCATTCTTTATTCCTTGATGTCAAGTGTATTTGATGGACCATTGCTCTCATGATATTGCATGTCTTGAGTGGATCTGAATTGGTTCTTCTTCTTTCTTGTGTATCTATATAAGACCTGTTTCTCTGTATTTCATAAATATCAACCTTGAGCTCAATGTTAGTAGATCCATCTGAAATAAGTTTTTGAAGATAACAATTTATTATTTGAAGTAATATTCTTTCATAATATTGATAGTACCTGTATTTGAAGTGACAGGAGAAAGATGAGTGATTTATTCCATCATAATATTTGCATGGATGGAAACTCCAACAATTGGTCTTTTCATGACCATATTGATTGAAATGAGTGCACAGTGGAGATGATCTAACTATTTTTTAATCTATCTTAGGAATATCATATTTGTCTATTTCCTTGATAAGACCTTCTAACCATATGTGCACAATTGAAGCTATTCCTTTTTGAATAAAAACTTGTTGATAAATTTTTTCTTGTTTTTGGTCATTAGATTCATTGAATGAATATTTCTTCACATAGCTATTGATTTTAGACCTTATTTCGCATTGTATTGATTCTTCCTTTTCTTTGTCCTTTTCATCATTGTAGTTCATCAGGTTTTTGATCCATATTGGTATTTTTCTTATTCCACTTCTAAGACTGTTGCTTAGCATGCTAGTAGTCATTTATATAACCTGAATTCTTTGAGATAGAGTAGTCTACCTTATAGCTACTTGTATATGATCCCTTATTGAAGTATATAAGCTTGATTTGATAAAAACTTTATTAATCCTTAGGTTTGTAGACTTCATTATGTCTCCCTAGTAATGAGAGTATGAACACCTATTTTTAGGTTTTGAAGAAATATTATATCTTCCCAACTTGATAATATTTTATATATATTATTATTATCAAGTTATGTAGAATGCCTTATGACTCCCTGTTGGAGTATGATATAGTGCTTTTGCAAAGTATAGTTCAATTTTGGTTGATTTTGTACAATTTTTGTAAAGATCAAAAATTAAATTTTGTAACACCTTATTACTCCTATTGAACTAAGCACTTTTCAATTTTGAATAAGTTTTAATTTTGGATTTATTTTGTTCCTTTTGAGAAATTTTAAGACAAGAAAATTATAAATTTCCAACCTTAACAAAAAAATCTTAATAACCTCTTTTGTAACCCTTAGAATTTTATTCAAGTGTTTCTAATTTCGAATAACCTAGTTTTATTTTGTAAACCCTTATCACTCCCAAATTTGGAAAATTTATAAAATTAATAATATTTGCAAAATATTAAAGAATTTAATCCCAAGTAGAATTCCTTATTTCTCCTAGGTTAAATTGCAAATATTATTTCAATTTTAAAAGTTATCCCTTATGGTTTTTGTTTTCTAAGATTTGACCATAGTGTATAAACCTTATATATCCATAAAGTGAAAGAAATAATAAATGTGATTTAAACATACCTTTGAACGTTGTATCACCATACTTTTTAGTGCCTTGTTTGGCTGAATATACAACACTTTAATGTCCTCGTTTGGTGCTAGAAATAATGCTTATGCTTTGGAATTACCTATCTTTAATTTTGGAACATAGGTGTTGTAAATATCGATAGGTTTGACCTTTAAGACAAGGAGCTTTTAATTCTTCCTCTTCATTCCTTCCACATTGCGCTTTGCTATGCTTTGACTACATTTTCCTATGCTTTATTGCTTTGGACTTGAGCACCTTTTTATGGAATAATTTTCTTGAACTTTGTGGTAAATGTCACATATGTTATGTATGAGCACTCTACCTTTCTTAACATACTGATTTCTTTCTTTAATTTTTCTTGGTCACTCTGTAACGTATGAGCACTTGTGTGAGGCTTGTAGAAGATAACAAGTGTCACCACTTACTTGATATTCCCTGTAACTCCTGCTTGAGGTTTCTTGAGCATTGAGAAATGAAATGATACCTTAGAAATTTCATGCCAAGTGGCATTCAATATCTCTACATGAAGTCCTTTGCTATAACAGTTCTAAGGAGAATATTATAACTCCTTTTGTATGCCTTTCCTTAGCTTCCTTTGTTTCTTAGATAGAAAACAATATTTTATTTTATAAGTAAATTTATGAGGCACTATGGATCTTTGAATGGTGATTTTGGTATTTTCTTTGGTGGATGATATTCTCTAAGTTTAATAACTTGAATGTAGCATCTTTTGTCCTTGTTTTCTATGCCTTCAACATGTTGATTCTTGTGTCTTTGTAGTGTAGATAACCCCTTGTTATGCTTTCCAGGGTTATGCATAGTGGCGAATATTCATAAATTGGGTGAATATTAGGATTTTTAAAATTAGAAATTGGCAAATATGAGGACCCTCGATGTCGGCCCATTCACCTAAAATTTTTAGGACCAGTTTATTTTTAGGGTCAATTCACCATAATATATATCCAAACATAGGCATATTTGTACTCGTTGGAAAGCTCTTTTCAAGCCTGATCCAATGGTGGTGTTTTTATGAAGTTATAAGGTGATTTAATAGGTCAAAATTTGACCCAAATATGATCTTACTTTTTAGGGCTTCAAATGCCCCAAATTTTGGTATGAAGATGATTGATTTGATTTTCTTAGGATTCACCATGATTCACCTTGATTTCTATTAGGATTCACCATTTTTTTACAAGTACATTTTGAGTCCAAACCCTTATGCATAACCCTAATGTTTTCCATCCTACGTTGGTAGAAGTATATGAGCACTCTTTTTATCTATGTAAATATAGCTTGATAATAGACTTATGTGGGCTTTGATTTTGTAGGTTCATCCATCCAAAATATGCATATAGTGATCTCTTTGAGAAGCTCATTTTGCTATGGAATAAGAGTGCTAACGTTCTTTCTTCCTTGGCTAGCTTACCATGTAGATATTATGTCTTTTAAGGTACCTTCAAATCTGCTCTCTTCCTGCATATAATGTATTGTAGAAGTGCAATACCATGTAACCTTATATGTATATAAAAATTTCTTTATTGCACATTTTCTTGCACTCTTTTGTAGGTCTAAAATTTTGGTTTTGTAGCAGATTTTTGAATGCAAATATGGGGGTTTTGAGGATGTCTGTTTGGCTAGACTTATTACTATTTTTTATTGCATAATTTGATGATAAATACAAGCCCTTAATGATGTAGATAGAAGTTTCTTTGTAGTTGTAATTTTTTACCCTTTGTACCATGCAATTAACCTTGTAATACTTTGGATTTGAGACTCACCAAGTCTCAATATTTGAATCTTCTATTTATTATTTTGGTTAGTTGTCTTCTTATCCAAGTTTTGGAGGATTCTAATCTAATTTTGTGGCTTCACTTGGCCACTAAGTATTGCTGATTTTTGTGCACTAATAGTGTCTTTAGAAACTTTGATAATTTCTAATTTTGTGCCCTTCTCAAGAACACAAACAATAATTTTTTGGAGTAAAGAAATATTGCAAATGAATATAATAAACTTTATTTTAATACACTAACAATTTCACCTTATAACTCCAATAAAGTTTCAATATAATGCACTTAATAAATTTACTGCAACTAATCAAGAATAATTTGAAATGAACCTTCAATAATTATTCTATAATTTCACTACAATCAATATTGTAGGACTTAGGTGGGATTTTTTTCTAGTGCTTATGATCTAGGACATCCCTAGGGTTTTTTGGGATGTCCCTGGGTTCTATCCTAGTTCCTTGGCATTCCTTTTGCCCTTCCTCCTTGGCTGGTTGGTGTTGTAGATGATCTCCTTGGGGTGGGAGGTCACTTACCCATTTGTCTACCCCTTTCCATACCTTTTGGTAGGGTTTTATTTTGATGCCTTTGAACTAGGATGTCCCTAGGGTTTTCTGGGATGTCCCTGGATTTTTCTTGGGTCTGAACCTGGGAATCCTGAGTTCCTTCATGATTACTTTTTCTTGGAGCTTGCTGCTCTGTCCCATTTTCTTACAGGGTCCTATTTGGAGCTGAGGATCAAAGGGTATTTTGGTGTAGTGCATCATGGCTTGGGAGTTTGGCTTCATGAGTAGCTCCTCACAATTTATTTTTTTCTTGGGATGGGACCTCATGATTATTCTTGTGGTGCTACTCTTTGGGTTTTTGGATGTAGGCTTGGTGGTGGGTTCTCAACATTTTCATGGCTTGGGGATGGGCCTCTATGCTGATTATTATTGTTCTCCTATTGGTCATACTATTATGGATCCTTGAAGCTACTCATTACTAGTGTTGAAGTTTTCTTTGGAGTTCTTGTTACTTTTTTGGATTTGAGAGAGGCCCTACACTTTTTTTGGTAGCTCGTGCTTCATGGCTCCTTCTGTTGAGGTTTTGTAGGACCTCCCCACATCTTTCTTATGGCTCATGGTTCTACACTAATTTTCTCTCTATATCCTTTGGCTTCTAGGTAGTTATCCTTGCTGCATCAATATTTCCTAGCCTGATGCTATGAATTCTCTAGGTTTTTTCTAGTTTTCAAACCGTGTTACTGCATCCTTATTGTTGCTTCCTGGTCTGCATCCTCATTTTGCATCCCAAGATGTCCTTGGTGGGAATGATTCATTTTGAATTTAAATTTTAAATTTTAGTGGAGGGCAAGATGGCCTTATTTTAATCACTCCATCCTTTAGGCAAGATTGTTTTATTTTTTCCTGCTTTTAGTGCTTTGTATCTCATGTTTTATTTTTCAAATAATTTTGGCTGGTTCAATCCTACTTTAATTTTATTTGCATATTTTGTTTGGTCAAGATGGCCCTGATCCTCCATCCTTCATACCGTAAGGATGTCCTAGGCAGGATGGTCCTATTTTAGTTTGAAATTTTTTCTCGTGTTGTGCTTCACATAGACGATTTTGGGTAGGTTGGCCCTTTCTTATTTTCCTTGTCTGTGTTGGTCCCACTTACTGTGTAGGTAGTATTTAGGATTTATGTTGTTTGCATCATTCAGGGAAGGATTTTTGTTGTATCCTTAAGGTTTTTCAATGATATTCATTGTTGTTGTAATCATATTTTGGATCCCTTGATAAAAACCCCATTTAAATATACATTTAACTTATAAAAAAAAATATTGTAGGACTTAGTATTCTTTTTATTTTTTCAAAGTATATGATAGGTAGTTGATATATGTAATAGTGAAATCTAATAAACTTCTAATTAATGTGCAAATGAAACTTAAAAATAAGTTTTCTCTTTTTGCACTTTTTGAATACTGTACTCCAATTTTTCCTCTTCTTGCAACTTTAATCCAAATTAAGGTACTATAACAAATATGATAAGTAATCCAATTAACAAGTTTATTTGCGCCAACATTTTCTTACCTTTTTAAAGCTTTCATGGTTCTTTTATCACTTCTATATAGGATGTGAATCTTGGTGTCTAAGATCACCAAGTTGCTACTTTGAGTAGGATCTTGTAGCTTTTCGTAGACTGTCCTGAACAACTCCACCAAAATATGGTCTCAAACTTTATTTTATGAGCCTAATATTTGGTGGCTTTTTTCCCTCTTGTGGTCTCCTCCTACTGTAAATTTTGAGAAGTATTTATCTCTTAAGTGGTGCCTTCTTGCTGTGAGATTCAATCTTCAAATCTCCTAGGTTTGATGAGCTTCTTTTGTCTTCAAGTCTTCCTGTCAAATTCTAACTTCAAGCAGGATCTTCTCAATATTTTAAATATCTTGAGCTTTTAACTAGATTCTTCTTATTATATTTGGCACTCCTTTCCAAATTTTCCTTATTATATTTGGCACTTCTTTCTAAATTATCCTTCTCTTGGAATTATTGTTTGATGAAAATAATTATCCAAAGTCCTTCACTATCAAGAGCTTCTCCTTGGTAGTGGAATTGTCCAGTGAGTTATCCTTTGATGAGTTATTTATTAAGGATATCATAGCCTTTTAATGGATGCTCATTAAGACCTTCCTAAGGTCTTTGATCTTGCAGCTTTTGCTAGTCTTCCTTGAGATCTTCTCTTCAACCTTCTACTATTAGAAGTGTTGGTGGTGAGATCTTCTTCTAGAACTCTAATTTTGTTGATTCTGAATGTGAGCAAGACTCTCCTATTCCTTCTTCTTCTTCTTCTTCCAATATTGGAAGTTATTCAATGAGATATTATTGTGATCTCTTCATTTTTGCTTCAAGTGTTGAGTTGATTTTGAAGAAGATACTCTTCCTAACTTTCTTGTAGGAAGTTTCCCAACTCATTGAATATTATTTCCTTGCAATAAAAATATTAGTACTAAAATATTAATCTACTTCTAAATCATATATTATTTTTGAATTCTTCTTCAAGATCAAGGCTTCTAGAGCCTTTTTTAGTATCTAGGCTTCTATGGCCTTTTTTAGTATCAAGGCTTCTACGACCTTTTTAGTATCAAGGTTTCTATGGCATTTTCAATATCAAGGCTTCTATGGCCTTTTTAGTATCAAGGCTTCTATGGCCTTTTCAGTATCAAGGCTTCCATGGAATTTTTAGTATCAAAGCTTTTATGACCTTTTTTTGTGTATCAAGGCATCTATGGCATGTTCTTCAACTATTAATTTCTTCAATATAGCAATGGATATCTTTAATCTCTTGAATTCACCATGACTCTTCACCAAAAGTATTCTTCTATAGTATTCTTCTCTTGCATAAGGAACTAATATCTACACTATGAAGGCACACCGACCTTTAGGTAACGAAGTTGGAGTATCCTATATTTCTATTTTAGGAGTCCCAATCCTTTGAGAATTAATTTTTTGCAACAAAATAAACTTTAGGCAATAGTTAGAAAATTCCAGATATACTGGATGATCTTCACTAGATGATTTGTCAATATAGTGGATTGAATTTTGAGTCCTAGTATTCACGAGTTTTTCTTGCAACTCTATGGAAAAGACTCTAGTCAAATGTAATATTAGTATTTCTATAACTAAGATTTCTTTCAGTCCTCACTTGGGCTCTCTCTAATTCTACCACCTAAACTCTTTTGAGATTTTTTGATAGTGGCTAGTCTAGTTGCGTATCAGATTGACAAAAAACTTAGGCTCAATAATAATGGTGGTTTTCTTATTGACCTATTATGGATCTAATACCACTATTATATTTTGATGCAGTTAGCACTGGGAGATAGAAATCATAAGATGAAAAATAATATGAAAGAAAGTAAATATACTAGATGACTAAAATATGTTGTAAATAGAAATAACATAAAATAATATAGTGTAGCTATGGAGGAAATGAACACTCTATTAATAAAGCTACTGAACCACATTGCACTCATAACCAATGTATGGTGATCTACATAAAATTATACTATGCTATAAACTACACTATCTATGTCCCTCGACTCTATATCTGTATTACAATGAGGTCTTTCTTATATAGGAAAATAGGTTCCTTGGCCAACACTCTACCTAGCTGTGCAAAGGACAACTTGCACATATACAACTTGCACATTGACACTTGTGCACTTATTACATTTCATGAAGTAACTAGATAACTTCCCCCTAAAGTAATATAATTTCCTAAGTTTGTACCTTAGAAGATACATTTAAATGACCTAAATGATGTAATATACTCCATTAAGTACCTTATGTCTCCCTAGTAGATGAAGTGTAGTATTCTTTTTGTTTCCTTAATATTTGTAGAATACTATATATTCCTCAAGTAAATTGAGTATATGATCCAATTTGATAAACCTATCCAAGGTTTAGGTTTTGTAGAATTCCTTATATCTCCCTAGTTAAGAGATGTGAACTAATTTGATAAAACCTTTCTTAGAATTAGGTTTTGTAGACTTTCTTATATCTCTATAATAATTAGAATATGGTTAGTTAACTTTCTAAGTTGATTTTGTAATGTTTTGAGAATAATCATTTTTTAAATTTTACTGTATCTTTCCCAATGGAGTATGCTTTAATGGTTGGATTTATTTTTCTCCTTAGAATGAGTATTAGATAAATTTTACCAATTAATTTAAACTCTATATGTAGGCAATTGGTTTGCTTATATTTCTAATGGATTAATTATCTAAATTCCAATTATATTTATATAGTTTGAAGTAGTATACCTTATATCTCCTTACTCTTTGGAATATTAGAAAATAATGGTATTTGTAATTTAATAATGATTTAAGCAAAGTTGACAACAATATATCTCCTACTTGGTTAATTGTAAATATGAATATTCAATACCTTGAAATAATCTTGCTTGATAATTACTAATTCTTGATAATTTTATTCTAATGCAATAGTCTATATCACCTTATAAATTCAATTTTAATTAAAGCAAGCAAAAATTAAAATTTATATTAGTAAGGCTTGATGCTCTTATAGACACCTAAAAGGCATAATGTTTAGGAGACTACTCATATGGGCATATCCGCAAACCAGATGACTAATCTTGGACCCTTACAATAGTTAGTAGTGGTTATAACCACTCATAAGGGGCAGTTTTAGCCCATTCAGGCGCAATCGCTATCGACTAGAGCAGTTGCCAGTCCAAGCTGCTAAAGGTAAAAGCAGCTATGAGCTAGTCACTACTATGGATAATGGCTAGCACTGAGACATAAATTGGTCATGAATATGAGCTATAATCATACATAGTGACTAAAATTGCATTGAATTCAAGCATTTTTTATGTGGATCTTCCAGAGTTCCTCCTAACTTCCACTCCCATGCAAGTTTAGAATTGGACCTTTCTCTCTAATAGCCAGTTTCATGTAGATCTAGATCTTTGCTTCTCCAAGAAGCCAATACTTGGAATTTGAGAGGCCTACATATGCACCCTCCTAGGTACCCTTGAATATTAGATATTTTATGCAATGAAGCCCTGTTCAAGTGAGCAGTGAGTTGATAACCCTTGAGGAGAGTCAAAGTGCTACCCATTTGTAGATTGTCGAGCCTGCGATAAACCATGGAGCTTCCAAAGGACTGAGAATCCTACATCACAAATTCACACCAATCTAATGTGAATCCCCATTATTTTCACTCCCAATCCATCTCTAGACACTAATATGACCCTTGAACATCAATTCGAATGAATAATTGAGCATCACAACCCCTAGTTTGTGAGGTAAAAAATCACAGTTAGTGATCATTGTCTTCAATAGCGACCTACAGGCTCAACTACTCTAAGCGATAGTGGTTAGGGTTTGAGGCATCATTTCTTGAGTTCTTAGTATAGATTTCCTATTATTTCTACTTTATTAGCTCATATTAGAGTAGATCTATCCTTTCCATTATATTTGTACAATGATTTCCTAGTTATTTATGTATTTTTTCTTATCTTTGCACCTTTATGCTTTTATCATGCTTCATATCTTTTCATGCAAAATCTTTGAAACAAACCTCATCACGAGAGGTTGCATATGCTATTGATGTGTTTTGTGGTTTCTTTGTGTGCAGGTGATAGGATCTACAAAGGGAAAAACCATATCCAAGGACATTTCCTTTGGATAAGAGAGAAGGAGGCACCAAGAATAAGCCCTCAATAAATTCATGTTGATCCAAGATATATTTGAAGTGCATCACCCCCATTTAGTTGCTACATATTACTCATATTCATTGTATCAATGTTTGGTATCCCTAAGAGGGACGTATATGTAACTGGATTTTATCATGAATTAATACAAAGGATCCTTTGTAATTTTATTGGTTTATTATCAGTACATGTTCTCTTGATTTATATTTGATATTATGATGTGACTAGATTAGGTGCATTATTTTATGGCATCATACAAATGGCGATCATGGTAGGGACACCCAAAAATTGATTTTTTGATGATCTATTTTATGTTTTTTTATGCAGGCACAAATGCTCTGGTTGAAAATAGCTAATAGAGCTAAGCCTCTTTTGAAGACAACAAGTCAAGGCTATCCTGAGCGATAACATCCAATAAAAAAAATACAACAACAAATGACCTAATTTGCAACAGACTTGGATTCCAGGTTAGTTGTGATTCTCTATAATTTTTACTTCTTTATCTGTGCTTAATTTACAGAATACAGTAGAGAAATTTATTTTAATTAGAAAACATAGAGAAAATTAAGGTAAAATGATTAAATTCTCTTAGGTTTTCTACTAGCCATTGCTAGGAACAATAGACTTTTGATTTCAATCTGCCCTAGTCTCCAGCGGTCTAGATTTTTTGTAGAGATTACATGTTTGGGAGCCCAACTAGAGGCCATTGCTTCATAAGTGATACTGCATTCTTTGAAAATCATGTAGTTATTTAGACGTGCATTTTATTAAAATGAAACATTTCTTTTTAGGCATATAGGAAATATCATGAGTGCTTCATGATGCATCTATTTATTTATGCAAATTTAAAAGGAATGATCACACACCATGTCACTTTTAAAAATTAGTGAGTTATAATTCACACCCAACCACTAATAGAGTTCAATTACAATGGGTTTCATCTCCATAAATTGGCTCAAATCCCATGAACCCATTTTATTTACCCAATATCAGATCCAAGAATTGACGTAGACTAGAAATTTTGCATGTACTTCTCTTCAAAGGGTATGATACTGACTAGGTGAGACTGGGTAAGGATCTAATAGGACCTGTGCTCCTTGAATGGGTGTGGGCTTCATCTCCATACTTTGGTGAGTTTACGTGACCATGACTTTCATTGTCGATTGTCGAGCTATGAGCATACAAGTGAAAACCATTAAACTATTCAAGCATTACATCAACAAATTTCAAAACACGATGAGAATAGTTTAAGTTTGCAACAAATATAAAATACATAAGACCAGTTTTAAGAACACCAAGAAAATTTAAAAGAGATCAATATTTTGTCTACTTAGTTTGTGTATCTTAAAATTTATACAAAATATAATTCGACATTGTCATGATCTTCATGCGGAGAAACTACCCTCGATCCAACATCGAGGAGATAATTTCCCCTCCATCCAACCACAATCACAATAACAATGATATTGAACCACCCACACAAAATTCCATTGAGCCTTAGGGGTGATAACTCAACCCGTGGGGGTACTCCTTGAGAAACCCTAGCTAGAGGATCATATACATATTCTTCTCATGATATAATTGAGGGAGCTTCAAGGCCCCAATCCTCACATGATAGACATAGGCAATATCAACCCACTGAGGGGAAAAACACAAGGGATATGTCAAGTCACAAACCCACCATAGATCCTAGCCACTCTGAAGGTGGTAGGATATAAATAGACTTCAATATCATTGGTGCCAATGGAACTTTATGAGATTAGCCATGGAAATCCAGACAACTTGACAAGTTGGATCAAGTTTTCCTAAGACCAAATCAAAGAAGCAATGATACTACGCACTTTGTTTCTAAGATTTCACATAGCCAGTAAATAATGAGGAACATTAATGAGCTGAGAGAAGCTTCAAAGTTCCCTCATAGCATGTATACTACTTCTGATCATGGTGATGCAGAACATAGGTTATTGTACACTAACCATGTTGCCTTGACGAACAAGGGCAAAAGTGTAGTAGAAGCTCCTCAAAAGGGCCTCTCCATAAGAACCCCTCGTATAGAGTTACAAAGTCATATACCTTCAGTGGTGGATCAATCTAACCATGTACATAGGTTATATGAAGACACGCAATATCAAAAAAAATTACTCTAAGATAAGATGGAGGCATTGCGTGTAGAATAAGAGCGCTTAGATATCCTCAAGTAGGAGGAAGCACAGGCATAAAGGAAAATGCATGAGCACCTAAATTAATAATGCTTGAGTGAGAAACTCACCCTAGAGCAAATAGAGCATGAGGAATAAGCAAATAGGCTAGCTCGAGCTAATCTACACATGGGTAGTGAGTACTACCAATCCAACAAATGTGTCATTTCTCAATATGAGAGACACACTAAACAAGTAGATGAATGCATTCACCACACATCACAAAATACTTCAAAACACCAATAGTACCTAAAGGTAGACCAGATAGAGCATGAACAAGAACAAGTGGAGATGGAGGATCAAGAACAAACATATCTTGAACCCTCATCGATAGTTGTGGGAGATGAATATATATGCCCAAAGCAGATAAATGTAGAGTTATATCCTTGACACCTCGATTAAACCTTCAAGAACAAGATATCATCTCTTAAAAAGCATACAAGATACTCATTGATAAAATCAATTCTCTCGAGACACAAGACATGATTGGGTAGAAGCCAACCCTAAGCAAGATACACAATCAGTCTTTGTGCCCTTCGGTACCAAGTCCTACTTATCCTAGATACTTCAAGATACCTAGGTTAGATAAAAATAAGAGAGAGGAAGACATGCAAGAGCATGTGACCAATTTCATGAATGCGTGCTTCTAGCTCCAACACAATAATGCCCTAATTTTAAGAACATTTGTCATGATATTATCAGGTGCAAACTGAGTGGTTTAATCAACTAGCCAAACATAGCATCATCAGTTTTGAGTAGCTGGTGGATGCATTCCTTGAACATTTTTATTTTGGCATCAAGAATAAAATAAACCCATCCAAATTTGTAAATCTAAAGCAATATGATGATGAGTCAATCATAGAATATGAGAATATATGGAGAAAACTAATGGAAAAACTACCATATTATATTCCCATTTTTGAGCTCACCTGAATTGTCACTAAGAGTTGTGCTAAGAACATCTTGTTGCTCTTGTAACTAGAATAATATGGATAATTTGAGGAAGTCTTGGTCAATCCAATATGATAGAGGATATCAAAGTTGAAGAAGGATATCTTAAGCTTTGCAACACAAAATATTGGAACAACAATCGCAACAATAAAAATCAACAACAACATGCCAAACTCGCTCTAGTGAATCAAGTTGTACTAAATGAACCAAAGGAAGGAAATATCCAGCAACCACAAAATTACCAGGTCCAACCCCCTGGCCAACTACAACAAAAATAATAACCAAGGCTAAAACAGACAATGTCGACCACCTCACTACTTCATGCCTTTATCAGAATTGATGGCATCAATATTCAATCAATTGAGCAAGGCACAAAGAATAAAACTACCTAAGATACAACTTATTTACCCTATCCATACCAAGCACAAGGGATATAGGGATGATAATTATTGCCCATACCATAGAAAATAGGGGTACAATATCTAAATGTGCATCGGTTTCAAAAATGTTGTACAAAATATGATCAAGAAGGGTGAGCTACAAGTTGATAATCCACTAGCACATGATAATAGAGATATCAAAATATTTAGAAACTTGTTTCTAAACCATGAAGCCCCTAGAAATTAGTACACTCAAGTAAACCAAATCCAAGTTGAACCTCCCACTCAGGGATTCATTGGAATGGTCGATATAGTCAACGTGGTTACTAAAAAATGGTGATACAACCAACCAAGGCCTCTAGTAGCCCCTATTCGTATCCTAGTTTCACCTCAATAGAGGCCACTATAAAATAATCTTCCAAGTCTACCAACATGAGTTGTGATAACTATCCAGAACAGACTTATGCAGAGTCTCCAAACAATGTCAACTAAGTTATTGATATATGAGCTCATTCAACAGTCTCCCAAATATAGGGAGACCCTAATGGAAATATTAAAATCAATTGAGCTACAACCCTATAACCTTGATGAATTTACAACTTTGTGGGGAAAGTACAACAGTTTCAAGAGCCCATGATTTATTTTTACAATCACAAAATAAAGGTAGTTTGTACTACCATAATAAACCCACCTTTGCACATCATTGCATGTATCAATGACATACCTTTCAAGCGGGTTTTAATCAACACATACTCATTTATTAACATAATAACAACCAAGTCTATGGGGCACTTAAATATCCCTAGGTCAAACATCATCCCTACCTCCTACACATTGAGAGCCTTCAATTATGCACTATGCTCCACAGTGGGTACAATCGTCCTACCTGTGCAGGTGGTGCATAAGATAATTCCTATGATGTATTATGTATTGGAAGGGGCCATACAGTATAATATCCTACTATGGCATACCTGGATAAGGGACATGTTTTGAGTTCCCTCGATCTTGCATCAATGTATTAAATATGTGCATGAGGGATAGGTACATGTGGCACCATTAGATGAAGAGCTATTCAAATATGTTCATCAGGTTGACTTACCAAAGGATTTTATCCTTCTATTCATGCACTAGTACATTATGCCATCATCCCCTACCACACAGCCAAGAAGAAAATCCAAATCAGTGTGAGGTGACCCATCCACATTGGCACCACCTCCAACTTCTAAAGATACTGGTACTTATCAGAAACCAACAATGTCTAAAGCAAAAGACTCTAAAAAATTAAAATCATCCTTGGTGGAGGAAATACCTAAGGAAGTCACAACCATAGCAATAGTAAAAATTCCAAATACCATGGAGTAGGAAGATTCCCAAGACATAGTCAAGGAGATGCCTCAACCTGTCTCACCTACATCATCATCAACGTCATCTACACTGCAGGTGATAGTTCACCTAGAAAATATAAGACTAGGTGAATATCTTGTGCATAATGTTACTTTCACTCCAATTATTTAATTTGCATAAGATATGGGATGACAAAAAGTCCCAAACCTACCCATAGGGATAGTGGTACCATTGGGGATCCTCCCTAACCAGACCAATTTCATTTATGTTGGGCTAGATTGTGTCCATGATGCTTTAGACATTGAAGAAGATGAGGATGACTTGTTCACCACAATGTTCATTACTTATCCAATCCTGAGTTTGCTTTGAGATATTTTGAATGCAACCATTGGCATGGCTATGGTTTAGGTATATATGAGCAAGGGCGATGAAATCCAGTGGAACCATAATATCAATTACCTACTGATAGGTCTGGTCTAGGATATCATATCCAAAGCTATGATGATTCATTAGTAGCATCTCTAGATAGACTGGGCTTAGGTCTCAATGAAGACATCGAATGGAATCCTTATCGCTCAAACATAAGCTACATGGATGACAAGTTGATGACCATGGTCACTATAAAACCACCTATTGTGTATCATCCGAATTTCTATCTCAAGGTAACCCCATCAGGTTTCATCCTATGGGAATATGAACCAAGCTATGGTTATGAATGAGAGGAGAATGAGTAAATCATACATCATAATGATTATAAGGATGAGACTGAAATGGCCTACCTTGGGCCTTGGCATTTGCGTCACCTCACTGAGCTAATTAATATGAAGAATGAGTACATCATAGGTCATAGTAATTATGAGGATGAGATTGAGATGGCCTACCTTGGGCCTCAACATTTGTGTCACCTCATAGATCCAGTTAATATAGAGAGTGAATATATCATAGATGACAGTGACTATGAGTTAGAATATTCGACTGAGATGACCTAACTTGTACCTCAACACTTACATCACCTCATGAAGCCAGTGGGTATGGATAATGGACACTTCATATATGACAGTGATCATGAAGATGATACCAAAATGGCTTACCTTGGACATCGGTACTTACATCATTGTAATGAACCATTTGACATAGATGAGATGTATTGTAGAGTATATCCTAGCCCTCATATTAGGGGAAGATCAACCAATTTAGATGCAATCCACCGTATAGTTTTACTTTATCCTCCTACATTTAGAGAGCTATTTTATCCAAGTGATCCCATCTTCTCGTCTATTCATAGACCGCATCCTGTGATCCCCATAACCTAAGAGCCTCATCTTGGGTATGGAAGCTAAATAAAAAATGCAGAGTTACACCCATGTGGTCCTAGAGATTATATCCCATCCATCAACATGATATCCATTGATTTGATCACTCCACTTCACAACCCAGTCGATCCTTCTAAACCATTGTGTCTTAATTTAGATGCTATTTATTGGAATCACACTGATTCACCCTAGATCCCAAAGATTTCTTTCCAATAAATAAATGCTACAACCATTTTATTTTGTACCAAGATATGCCCATGATGTTTATCACATTGGTTTTGACCCTGATTCAGTTGAACATTTAGACCCAGTGGATGACATCCAAATAATCCCCACTCCACCAACTTGAGTAGGGGTCACACATGTTAATATAGGATACTTTTAAAGTGGACATCAGTGATGATCCTTATGATCCAAATAAAGTTAAGTTTGAATAAATATTATATTTAGAAGAATAGGCCACCACCATACCTTTATTTAAAGAGAGACCTAATCTCTTTGCTTGGACCTACAAGGATATGTTAGGTTTAGATCCAAAATTGGTTGTCCATAACCTTTCACTAGATCCTACAAAGAAACTGGTCAAGCAAAAACTTAGGAATATGCATTCAACCATTGCCTTGATGGTAAAGAACAAGTTGTAGAAGCTATTGGATGTAATATTTATTACCCCCATTGACTATCCAGAATGGGTATCAAACATGGTGCCTATAGGAAAACCTAATGAAGGGATCCATATTTGCATGGATTTTAGAGACCTCAATAAGGCAACAATGAAGGATTCATTTCCATTGCCTAACATAGATGCTCTTTTAGATGCAACTATAGGTCATGAGATGATCTTCCTCATAGAAGGTTTTTTTGGTTACAATCAGATTCATATTAAACCCAAAGACCAACACAAAACTGCATTCACCACTCCATGGGGGACTTTTGTTACAAAGTAATACAATTTGGCTTTAAAAATTCTAGTGCCACATATCAATGGGCCATGACATATATTTTTTATGACTACATGCATGAGATCTTAGAAGATTATATTGATGACTTATTGGCCAAGTCATTGCTACATGAAGAGCATGTCAAGGTCCTGAGAAAGGTTTTTGATTGCCTGATAGAGCAAAATATTAGGTTGAATCCCGAGAAATGTGTCTTTGACATAACTTTAGGAAAACTCTTGGGATTCATCATTTATAGAAAAGGGATTGAATTCAACCCAACAAAGGTAAAGGCTATCCTAGAAATAGCCCCACCCATTAACATTAAAGATCTGAGAAGCCTACAGGGCAAAGTAGCATCCATAAATCATTTCATCGCACAACTATAAGATAATTGTCGATCCATGAATCGACTACTACAAAAGGAGGTCCCATTCCACTAGGACAAAGAATGTTAGCAAGCCTTTAATGAGATCAAGAAATACCTAGCAATACCACTAGTACTAGCTCCATGAAGGCCAGACATACTATTTCTACTTTATATATCTGTTATTAATTTTTCTTTGGACACCATGTTGGATCAAAATAACTTGCAAGACAAAGAACAAGCGATATACTATATTAGCCATACCTTGGTGAGTTATGAGCTAGGGTACGCATACATAGAGAAGTTATGCTTAGAATTGGTCTTTACGACTAAGAAGTTGTGCCACTACATGCTGAGCCATACAACGTATGTGATATCAAAATAAAATACTTTGTAGTATATGATGAGTAATACATATCATAATACATGTACTACAAAGTAGATCATGCTACTGACAGAATTTGTTTTGGAATTCATAAGCTAAAATTCCATCAAGGGACAAGTCATAGTTGACCAATTAGTAGAGGCACCTCTTTAGGATAAGAGGCCTCTCATCATAGAAATTCTTGATGAGGTAATATTTGCATTATCAAAAGCACTCGAACCCAAGAATATTATAATAAAGTTGACATGACTTTGTTCTTGGATGGTTAAAAGTGTGAGCAAGGGGGTGGTGTAGGGATTGTGTTTTTCATGCCACAAGGTGCTCCAATACCCTTGTTATTTAAGCTAGACTTCCCTTGCACAAATAACAATGCTAAATATGAGGCCCTAATATTGGATCTCCAAACAACAATCACTATGAATATTAAAAAGATAAATATCTTTGGAGAATCCCTTCTCATCGTTAACCAAGTTAAGGGATTATTTCAATGTAGGTGTCCAATATTGAAATCTTACAAAGAAATTTTTGACACTTATCTAGCCCAACTATAATGGTAAGACATCGAGGTAATCCCTCACACATCCAATATATTTGTAGACACTATGGCATATTTGGGGTCATTAATCCCTTATAATCCATCTATTGGTTTCACTACTGTTGAGCAAGGTGCAGAAATAGTATTGTCATTGTTGTCAACTCAGACAGATAGATCAATTGATGATGTAGTGGACAGATGTTTAGAGGTCAGTCAGAACAGGTACAGTGAATTTCCAAGAAGACAGAAGTGGTCCAGATTCAAAAAATCAAAGAAAAAGACAAGTAATAAACATGTCGCGATATCGCGACATGTTTTCTGTCACGATTTCGCGACATATCAAAGGAGAGATAAAATGCTGGGAAAATTGTCGTGATATCACATGTTTTTTGTTGCAATTTTGTGACATATTGGAGGAGAGAGAAAATGCTAGAAAACTGTCGTGATTTCGTGACATGTTGGAAGAGAGAGAAAGCACAAGATAAACTGTCATGATTTCGCGACAAGTTGGAAGCAAAGAAGCCAAGTAGAAAAACTGTCGCAATTTCATGACATGAATGGAGGAAAGGAGCTTGCAAGAAAAAGTGTCACGATTTCGCAAAAAATTGCAAGAGGAAGCGCTAAGGAGAAAAAGTGTCGCGATATCGCGACATGTCAAGTTTTCGTGACCCGAAGGGAAGAAAAAGCGCTAAGGAAAAAAGATGTCGCGATATCACGACATGTCGAGTTTTCGCGATCCGATGAGAAGAAAAACGCTAAGGAGAAAAAGTGTCACGATTTCGTGACATGTTTCATTTTCACGGGCGAAAGCGAAGGAAAGAGGAGAGAGAAAAACATGTCGTGATTTCATGACATGTTTCATTTTCGTGGGCGAAAGCGAAGGAAAGAGGAGAGAGAAAAAGATGTCGCGATTTCACGACATGTTTCATTTTCGCAGGCGAAAGCGAAGGAAAGAGGAGAGAGAAAAAGATGTCATGATTTTGTGACATGTTTCATTTTCATGGGCAAAAGCGAAGGAAAGAGGAGAGAGAAAAATATGTGATTTCGCAACATGTTTCATTTTCGTCGACGAAAGCGAAGGAAAGAGGAGAGAGAAAAAGATGTCGCGATTTTGCAACATGTTTCATTTTCGCGGGTGAAAGCGAAGGAAAGAGGAGAGAGAAAAAGATGTCACGATTTCATGACATGTTCCATTTTTGTGGGCGAAAGCGAAGGAAAGAGGAGAGAGAAAAAGATGTGATTTCGTGACATGTTTCATTTTCACGGGCGAAAGCGAAGGAAAGAGGAGAGAGAAAAAGATGTCATGATTTCATGACATGTTTCATTTTTGCAAGCGAAAGCGAAGGAAAGAGGAGAGAGAAAAAGATGTCATGATTTTGCGACATGTTCCATTTTCACGGGTGCATGCAAAGAGAAGTGCAAGGAAGCGAAAAGTGTCATGATTTCGTGACATGTTCCATTTTTGCGGGTGCATGCCAAGTAGAGTGTACGAAGGTGAAAAGTGTCACGATTTTGTGACATGTTGTGTTTTCGCGCTTGCATGTCGAGAAGAAGACAAAAAGCTGTCAGAGCGGCAATTCTGCTATCAGAGCGGCAGTTTGGCTGTCAAAGCTATAAACAAGCAGGTTCGACTGTCAGAATTGTAAATACGCAGGTAAGATTGTTAGAGCTATAAAAAGGTAGGTAAGACGGTCAGAGTCATAAATGAAAAGATAAATCTGTCAGAACAACGGATTTACTTACAAAGCACCAAAAATGCTGTCAGAGCCGTAAAGTGGGTAGATAAGTCTGTCAGAGACGTAAGTAAGCTTTTAAGGCTATTAACAGCATAGTACGCAGAGCCGAAAGAATGTTTTCATGTGTAGGAAGTTAGGGTTAGGGTTGAGCTCTGCATGTGGCAAGAGTGTTGTGATTTTCCGAATAAAAAGGAAAAAGGAACTATGAAAAAGGAAAAAGAGTATTATGCTGAAAAATATACAGAAGAAAGAGCAGTAAGAGAAAAACAGAGTTGTAAGAATATGCAATTTTTGTTAAAAAGGAATTAGACCAACAAGGGTCTTATTGCAGAGAAAGCATTTTTATGTTATAAAATCTGTTCAGAACTAAAGTCCAAGTTGGTGCTTGGCATTAGGGGTTGGTGCTCCTTTCTGTTGGTGCAGATAAATTATTTGTAAATTTGGTGCTTTGCAAATGCTGGATTTGGATGGGAGTCCAAGCTATCTAATTTTTGAGGAGTAGCCAAATCTGGTGAACCTCGTTAAATCATGTGTTGTGGAATGCTCTCTTGTTTATTTGCTTTATCTATTTTTAAGTTCTCTCTGCTTAAGTTTTAAAGAGCTGTAGATCTGTATTTAAATTGCTACACTAATTCACCCCCCCCCTCTCAGTGTCATTGTGATAATATCAACTACAATTCATGTGAAGATGCTTTCACAATCAGCGATGTAGTGTGAGGCTTTTGAAAACAAATAATTAGTCAACATAATTTATATAGAACCAAACCATAAGTGGTTCTATAAAGCTAGAGACTTTCTAAATAAGGTGCCTTGGGGGTAATTTATCTCATAGGGTCCTATGAGGAATGGTACCATAATTCACGACAAGGTTGTTTCTCAATATGCATTTGTGCACATTGAATCATAGGGAGAACAAGTCATCTTGTTTGTTGAGACTATAGCATATTAGGATTGGCTATGCCAATTACAAGATTTACTTGAGCTTGGAATAATATTGCAAGGATTTTTTTAGGTCACAAAATGAGCATTCAAAAAAAAAGTGACAAGATACGTCTTACTAGGAGATATATTATATCATCAAAATTATGATGGAGTCCTTCTTCATTGTCTTGAGCCCTAAGAATCAACTTGGGTGATTTCACAAGCTCATGATGGTACATGCGATGGCCATTTTAGTGGAATAGACATCGTCAAGTGCATCCTTTGAATAAGTTACTATTGGCCCATCTTGGAAAAGTATTGCTACAAGTATGTCATGAATTGCATCAAGTTTCAGCATTATGTGAATCTGATGCAGTAGCCATCATAGGCCTTATGGCCTATTCAAATGTCTTGGTCATTTTCTTAGTGGAGTTTTGTTCTAATTAGAAATATCTCTCCTTCATATTTGGGCTAACACACATTTATCTTAATGGCCACTGAGTACTTCACCAAATGGTTAGAATCAGCCCCCTTAACATCAATGATAGGACCATGAATTATGGAGTTCATATTTCACAATATCATTCATCACTTTGGGATCCCATTAAACATAATTTTGGATAATGGTCCTTCATTTAAGAATTAAAATGTGTGGACTTTAACATCCAAATATAATATTCAGCATAGTTTTGTGACACCATATTAACTGCAAGCAAATGGGCAAGCAAAATCCTCAAACAAAACAATTGTAGTCATCTTAAATAAGATGGTATAAAATTATAAGGATCGGCATCTGTAGTTACCTCTAGAACTAGAATACAGACACCCACCGGGGAACATAATTTTTGCTTGTATATGGTGCTAAGGCCATCATGTCCTTGGAGTTAGAAATTCCAACATTGCACGTCACATTGAAAGAGTTTATCGATGATGACACTACGCGGTAATCTCACCTTGATAAATTGACCCTTCTTGATGAACGTTGCATCAATGCTCTTGAGAAACTATGCATTTACCAATATTGTCTAACATGAGCTTATAACAATAAATTCCACATGAGAGACTTTAAGGTTGGAGATCTCGTGCTTAAAGAGAACCAACAGAATTCAAACCTGCCACCGCACCTACAAGATAAATTTGTGGCCAACTGGATAGGTCCTTATATCATCTCAGAGAATAGTGGACCTAGGACATATCACCTAACATCATTAGAAGGTGTTGAAGAGCCTAAGACTCTTAACATTATTCATCTGAAGGTGTTTTACACATAAAAGCGACAAAAATATTGAAAACATTCAAAAAATTCAAAATTTCAAAAATAATGAAAAACATCAAAATCAAAAAGGCCCAAAGGCATCATAAGCCCTTTGGTCAAACTTAGGGTTATGCATAAAATATTAGCCCTAAAATATATCTATAAAAATTTGGTGAATCAGTTTCGAAATATAGACAAATAGTGTCTAAATGCGTGTAGAAGGTTCACTATTATTAGGGGTAATATTGGAAATTTAAACTTAAAATGGTCAAAGTATTATAAAATTGGGATCGACCCCCCAAAAAAATTGCAACTAGAAATTTTTGGCTAATGGACCCTGGTCAAGGATCCCAAATATTAGCCAATTTCAAATTTTAAAAATCTTGATTTTAGCCAATTTGGCTATAAATAGCCACTATGCATAACCCTGATCAAACTTCACAAAAAGGATCCAAAGGCATCACAAGCCCTTTGGTCAACTCACAAAAAGCTACAAAGGCATCAAAATCCCTTTGGTCAACTCACAAAAAGCTCCAAAGGTATCAAAAGCCCTTTGGTCAACTCACAAAAGGCTCCAAAGGCATTTAACCCCTTTGGTAAAAAATAATACACAAGATTTTAAAAACATTAAAAAAGCAATAAAATTTAAAAAAATATTGCAAAACACAAAAACACAAAAAAAACTAAAAATATAAAAATATAAAAATATTTGCATCTTACATTTTGCATTTGCATCCATGTAGTTGCATTGCATTAGGTACGTTGCATCCATTGCATTTGCGTTAGGATAGACTATGTTTTCAATATTGTAAATGGCACCACATTTGTATGCCAATCATACATCTTTAAATACTCATTCATCCATAACCCATGTGAGTAACTGTGTTTTTCAACACAACCCCTTCCTATTGCTATGAGGAATATAATAAGGTTTTCTAGTCATTCAACCATACCTAGTAATCTTCTCAGATTTTGTAGAAATCTATCGTTGCTTTTGTAGATTAGGTCTAGTTTTTATAGCACCTAGCATATATCAAAATCCAATCACTAATTAAACACATTAACAATCCTAATTAGGACAAGGAAATATGAACACTACAAAGTGATCCTAGTCACCTTAAGTGAAAGGTTTTCACTTGCTCATTTTATGATGCGCATGGTCTAGAGTGTTGATCATTGACAAAAGGACAAGTTTCTCTTTGCCCAAAAATTCCCTTTCTTTCATACAAAATAAGAAAAAGTTTGCAATCAAAAGAAAAATCCCTTGCTCAAAATAAAATAAAAATATAAGTCAAATTAAATAGTGACTTTCATCACTAAACATGAGCAAGTATGCCCAAATAAATGTGAAGAAAAGAAGGGGGTGAAGAGCTTGATACCCTATAATGGTCACTACTTGAAACCATAGAGTGATACTGAATATAGAAATGGACTGAATGAATCCTGCCTGAAATTGGGGTAAGCTCTAAGAAATTTGCAAAAAGAGCTATATTTAGGTGTCTTGTATCGCCTAATGGTCTAATCCAACTGAGTCCAACTTAGGGTTATGATGAGCATTTGGTGATCCCCAATACAACAATGGGCTGAATGAATCTCACCTAGTATTGGGGTAGGCTTATGTATATCTAATATATTCATTCACACACATAGGGATAATGAATATCTTTGTCTTCATAACAAAACTTTATCTTTCAAGAGTTGTATGGTAGTTACACAACTTTTGATTAATCAACTAGGGTGTTTGAGTCTCATAGAAAAACCTCAAAAATCCCCTCATAGCAACAAATCATTTCATCAATAAAATGATCAACTTTCTTTGTGAGATTATTTTCATCAAAATGTGTGCATGAAATAGGATAGATACTAGATAAATATCAGCAAGGATATTTAGACGACCACTAACTATTTTGTAAATATCTTTTAATTTGCAAAAACTTATAAAAAAGCACATACATATCACATTATCTCATCTCATATTTGGATGTTTAAATGATTAATTCTTATGTTAAGAGTTATTATTTATATTCATGATTTTTACACATTATGTGGTGTCGTCCATTAGATTGTTAAAAACATATTACATTCATCCCTTATTTTTTAAGTGATTAAAGCATACAGGTTCATTTACATTAGATCACCATCATGTAAATATTGCATTTCATACATTACATTCACCATAACATACCAAAATAAGATAAATGCATAAACAATTAAAACAAATTAAACATGCATTTAATAATCACCATTACATCCATATATGCATAAATAGTAGTCTATCTACACATCTAGATCACATCATCTAGCCATACATAAATTATCTAGCTAGTGCATGCCATTGATACATCACATCATATAGTAATAATCAAATCATATAAACATGGCATCCATACACATATCAATAAACATCAAATAATAAACACATGATACACATAAAAAGATGTAAATATAATATCATATATATGTGTCCAATGTCAAATGTACATAGAGGTACAAAAACACCCATAGGCTACAACTGTGTAGGTCATCCGACCTTACACTAAAAAATAAGACAATATTCCAATAGCATCATCAAGATAGGCTGCATCACTAGTGTCACCACCCTCTTTACCCTCTCTATGAGACGGTCTAGATCTAGTATCTGTAGTCCTCTCTATTTGGCCTCCTATCCTATGGTTGGGTTGTACCAATGACTACCCTGACTCACTATGCCTACTCTGGTGTGAGCCCCTACTATAGACCTCTCTCAAGGAGTGCCACCTAACCTCCTAATCTAGAGCAATAGAGAAACAATGAACCCATCATCGACTATAATCTAAGCATCATACTCCTCTAGTATCCCCTAAAGGAATCTAATCTCTACCCTTGGGTCTGAACCTGCTAGCCCTTAAGCATTCAAAGTGACTGGTACAACCTATGATCAGAGGGCATCCATATCTATAGTAAGGTGCTCTATCATAAGATACCCTAAGTCAATCTTACCTAGAGGGTAGTCTTCTCCTCCTCATACCCATGCCATGTGGCCTACCCTACTGATAGTTGGCTCTCTAAGGAAGAGATAAAGGTGTCTTACTTTAAGATCTATTAATAAGCCATCTAAAATTGGCCTCGATATTATGAATATGGGCCTATAGAGGAGACTCCTACTTCTCTGGAGCCACATCCTCCTCCTCCTTAGGTGTTGCTTGCTATTTTGCAGCCTACCCCACTTATCTATCCTAGGTCGTACACATCGTGCATCAGGATCCTCCTCAAGAGTTACCTCATTTCTCGCTTGACCTAAGATGTAGCTACATTACCATAGCCATGTAATCCACCATTGGGTATACACCTTTGTTGTTCCAATATCCACTACATCGAAACCAACTATAGGAGGATCTACCTCCTCTAAAAGAGCTATAACATGGGATATTGGAAGATCCCTCTTTGCCTAGATCTACCTATACAAATTTGGCACCATTGGAATGTCTTGTTAGACCCCATATTGCCTAGACACCCAGGAGTAATGGAAGAACTCCCTAATATATTCCTTGTGATTGATGATCCATCGATTGTACCTGGTCTAAGCTAAAAATCGGTCTACCTCCTCCCAAGTAGGGTAATCCACATAGGACCTCCATATGATATCATGAGCTTGTAACCCAGTTAGAGAACCTATGTAGTGGACAAAATCCCCTGCTTGGTGATGATTCCATCACTCCTCTATGACTCATGGCCATATGGACCCGTAACACTATGCCACCATAGCTATAGAAGTAATATTCTAGGGTAATCCAGCTGGGTAATCTATCCTGATATGCTCCCAATCATATATCTATAGGAGCAAGATGCAACCAAATCCAATCCTATCCCACCACTAAATCCTATACAATTCATTATAGAGCTATGCCAGTAATGCACTCCCCCAAGCCATAATGATGGGAAAGGTGCTATCTAGAAGGTCCTGCACCATCGCTAAGAGGTTTCAGGGGAACCTTGCTCCTAATTTTTTAAGGAGAATTACATTGTAGATAACGTACATCAACATGATCTAGAACCATGAGAACACCCGCTCATGATACCAATGAGCAACAGGGACTCTTCTATGCTGAATGTCCCCCAATGCTACCTGTGCCTGGGCACCAAAGACTAGAAAAAACCATTGGATTGTATCCAATAGGTGATGATATGATGGCCTATTCATCGAATGGGATATTGAAGATCTTGTAGACATCCTCAGGGGTAACGTTCATATTGCTAGTTGGGATATGGAAGGTGTTAGTTCGACAATCCCATCTATGAGACAATGTCATGAGGTAATCCTGGTATGACATTATGGTCGACAATCTAGTAGTGTACATCAAACCTCGGGTATCAAACCATACCTAATCAACTTATGTCATGAGTGGCAACAATGCTTTGAGTAAATTAGGCTCTTGAGCCCACACAAACAAGAGCTAAAAGTGCAAAATAAATGCCTAATTAGATGCACTTACACTAAAAACATTAATAAAATTCAAAAATGATACAATAGTAACCTAGATCACTTAAGGGTACAAACACACTAAGAAAATGCACCAACACATGCAAAAATATTCAAAAATGCATTCAAAAAGCTCAAAAAAATAATTAAATCCCATAAAAATTAAAAAAATTCTCTAAATTTTAACGATCACCCAAGCTGACAGCGGCCACCGAGGTCAATAGTGACTAGCTACCAACAATAAAAAAATTTACCATTGGGATTCAAACTAGTTGCCCTCAGCAACAACAACCCCTCTTTACAAATTGGGGCCCACCCTGAGCGAGAGCGGCCATGAGGCGACATGCCAATGGTGTCCACCTGCACCCAAAAATCCAAAAAAAAAAAACAAAATACAAAAACAAAGAAGGACCCACCTAAATTAGCCTAAATCTAAACCTAGCTATGGGTGTGGTTCATTACCAATGGGTTTAATGTGGTTCATTTACCAATTTATTAATTTGGTTCATTTTACTAGTTAAATAACAAGTTAGGGTTTGGATAAATACTCATGAAGCTCTGGCTTCTCCGCTCATGGATGCCTTGCCCTGCTCTGCCATGGTGTTTGGTAATAATGCAATGTCCTGGGTCATTATCTCTCTCACCTTAGAGCTCAAATTGTAAAATGACAGTTGGTAAATAATGAAAGTCAAAACCCTAATTTTCTTTTTATATTTTTCAGTTTTGTCATGGCCACTACTGGCATTAGTAGCTCAAAATGTGGGCTAATGACACTGACAGTGGCCATGAAATTACAAAATTGAGCCGCTACTGCTGATAGCAGCTAGCAAACAGTAATAAATACATTATATTTCTAACCATGAGAAGTCTTAAAATGGAAAATTAAGCATATCTAACTATCCATAATCATAAAAAATTGCAAAATAACCATAAAAATCATAAAATCAAAATTAAAAAAAAAAACATCAAAAATAACAAAAAAATCAAATAAACAACGAAATTTCAAATACGCCTTGTATTCAATTATTTACTCTATACACTTGGCGGTTGCAGCGACTTCCACTCCATGCAATCTAGCAAGATGAATAAATTACCATATGGACATTTGGATTAAATTCATCATTGTTGAATTGAAATGCTTCACTTCAATCCTAAAGAATCCATGGTGGCTCGACTGCCCCATGGGAACGAGGCATGCAATTCATTTCTTCTATGAAATTTTTAGTAGGCCATAGAAATAGTGATTCAATATAAGCTTAAATAGAATTGATATTATCTTGATTCCCTAAGAAGTCCATTGCAGCTGGACTGCTCTGTGAGATAGAGATGTACAATTACTATTAATGGTTAAAATCACACCTGTAATTAGACCTACTATATAACCACAAAGTTAAACTCTTAAATAATCTAAATCAATAATCTTGGTCAAGTGAATCATCTATTTATTCATTATGCTTCCCTCATCAACTCGTCACTTGAGGGGCTAGTCATAATATCAACAATCATAATCAAAATCAACAAAGGATCACTTAATCATGTCAAATTGTATTCGTCCTATGAATCATTGCTAACAACTATCATAATATTACCCTTTGCTAGGACAAAAAGCAAATATGATAGTTAAACTTGAATCTCTCCTCCTATCGGACCAATTGTAGCACTGATGGTACCCGATCATCGCTAGACATGCAAAATATTTTATAAATTTAAGCCTTCTATCCTGTTGGAAGCAATGATTCTAAGATGCATGTCTTTCTCATGATTGGGGCATCTAATATTGATCAGATCAATGATTATCATATGCCCTGCAATATGGACCTAGGTGGTCTATTTTTTCTCAATTTTGTGTTTCCCATAATGCATCACAAAAAGGGGTATCTGTAGACACCTAAAATGCATCATGTTTAGGAGACTACTCATATGAACACATTTACAAACTAGATGACTGGCCTTGGACCCTTCCAAGATCTAGTAGTTGTTCTAACCACTCACAAGGGGTAGTTATAGCCCATTCAGGTGCATCTGCTATCGACTAGAGTTGCTGCCAATCCAAGCCATTGAAACTTAGAGTGGCTAGAAGCTAGCCACTATTGTGGACAATAGCTAGCATTGAGACACAAACTAGTCATGAATGTGGACCAAAATCATGCATAGCGACTAAAATTGTATTATATTTGAGTGTTTTTTGGCATGGATCTCCCAGAGTTCCTCCTAACTACCACTCTTATGCAAGTTTGGAACTAGGTCTTTCCCTCCAATGACCAGTTTCATGCAGATCTGGATCTTGGCTTCTCCAAGAAGCCAAGATCTAGAATTTGGGAGGCCTACATATGCACCCTAATAGGGACCTTCGAATATCAAAGTTTTTATGTAGTGAAGCCCTATTCGAGTGAGCAATGAGTTGATAACCCTTAAGGAGAGTTGAAGTGTTGCCTATTTGCAAATTTTTGAGCCTACGACCAACCATGGAGCTTTCAAAGGACTGAGAAGCATACATCACAAATTTACACCAATATAACATGAATCCCCATTATTTTCACCACCAATCCATATTTGGATACTAAGGTGACCCTTGAAAATCAATTTAGATGAAGAATTGAGCATCACAACCCCTAGTTTGTGAGGAAAAATATCATAGTTAGTGTTCGCTATCTTTGATAGTGCCGACATGCTCAGCCACTCTGAGAGATAATGGTTAGGGTGTGAGGCATCATTTATTAATTTATTAGTGTATATTTCCTATTATTTCTAATTTATCATGTCAGATTAGAGTAGATATATCCTTTCCATTACATTTTTACGGTGATCTCTTAGTTATTTATGCATTTTTGCTTATCTTTACACCTTTATGCTTTCATCATGCTTTCATGTATTTTCATGCAAAATATTTGAAATAAACCTCATCATGAGAGGTTGCATATGTTATTGATGTGTTTTGTGGTTTCTTTGTGTGCAGGTGACAGGATCTACGAAGGCCAAAACCATAAACAAGAGAGAAGGAGGCACCAAGAATAATCCCTCAATCAATTTGTGTCGATCCAAGAGATATTTGAAGTGCATCACCCCCATTTAGGGGATGCATATTACTCGTATTCACTATATAAAAGTTTGGTATCCCTAAGAGGGATGTATATGTAATTGGATTTTATCATGAATTAATAAAAGTATCCTTTGTAATTTTGGTGGTTCATTATCAGTACATGTTCTCTTGATTTATCTTTGATATTATGATGCGAGTATATTAGGTGCATTATTTTCTGTTATTGTACATGTATTTGTATCCTTGAGTATCTCCACATACTTTTATGGTTTGTTGGTATGTATATCCATGTTGTATTAATGTTGCATTGACCTTACTGTCTAACGAAGGGCCTGTGTGCTCTTTCTTCAAACTTTGTGCTTTCACAATGCCTATTTAGGCTTGGTATTTTCCTTAATGGGTGCTTATCACCATGAGAATTTAATTCTATTTTATGACAATCCTCGTTGCCTCCTTTGACTTTGATTTTAGCATGCTCTTACTTACTCGAACATTGTAATTTTGCTCCAATTTTTCTTTACTTCATTACCTTGGAGTTGAATTCTTATGTACCTACATGGCATGTGCACTTTGAATAATGTTTGAGGTAGATTTTAATTTTTCTTTGTGAGATATCCAAGTGGATTTTGAGCTCCAATGTGCATGGGCTTCTTTATGTAATGCTTGATATTGGTTTCAATGCCTTCTTCAATAATGCTTGTGGCTGGAATTAATGCTTTCTCCAAATGGCATATGAGCTTCAATTATTGTAGGTGAAACTATTATAACACTCCTTCCTATCAAATATGTTTCATAACCATATTCAATCTAATGTTCAAGCATTTTCTTATGAGATGTGCTTCTTTTCAGTGGTGAAAAATGGTAGATTGCATGTATTTTCCCTCCAATGCTTCTCTTCTTCTATATATTCCTCTTGCCAACATAAATCTAGTTGTTTCTTGTTCCTCAATGCTTCTTCCAAGCGAGTATGGGTTGGCTCTTGATTTGATGGAGGTATTAGGAGCTTAGAGATGGTTCTATGGTGGTCCAAGAGCTAATTTGAATGCTCCTTCAATGAACATCTTCTCCAAGCAAGAGCTTAGGTATTGTTGCTTTTGCTCTATGATTTTACTTTCAATAACTGTTCAATAGATGATAACTAACATAGATGGACAATGAACCTTTTATGATATCCTATGCTTTATATTTGTTTCTAGGAATTCCTACTTTCATGTTTGTAAGGGTGTCTTTGTACACCATAATTAGAGCTCTTTGTTAGCTCTTTTCTCTTGCTTTGGATAGTGTTCCTCTACATCTGCTTATATGATGTTCCTCACTTGTGGAGGATGTGTCCTTAAGACACTCAAGTTTTATCCTTTTTTCTATGTAGGACAAGATGCTATGGTGCAAAATAATGTAAATATATTTGTAATACAATACCTTTATTTTGTAACTTCTCTTTTTCAAACATCTTTTTCTGGTTTTAATGGTGACTTCTTTGTACTGTTTCTTGTAGGCAAGGGTTGATTGATGTTTTCTTCTCTTCTATATAACTCTCTCCTTCACTTGGTTAATATAGTAATGAACCCAAGCTAATAATCATGTAGATAATATACCCTTAAAGGAGTAATTTTTGCACTAATATTTTACTTGTAATGAGATCTTAGTGCACCTTGAATATGAGATTCACCAAGTCTTGATTTTTGGCTTCTATCACTGATTTAATGGCTGCCTTCTTCTTCTCCACTCATTGGAGGAATTTTTTATCAACTTGGTGGCTTCTATGGGCCATAATACCTTATAATTTTTTATTTTTTAATAGTGTCTTTAAACACTTTGATTATTTGTATATTTTTGTGTCCTTGATATTTAACAATCAATACACAAAATAACCCTTTGAGTGTAACTAGTTTAATGAATAACTAGTATAGTGCAATGAACCAATAATATTTATAACTTAATGCACTTTAATAATCTAACCTTATTGCTCCTATTAATAATCTCTCAAAGTAGTTTCAAATGCACTAATGATCACTGCAAATTTCTTAATGTAGTCATCTTCTCAATAATTAGATAATAGGAAGAATGCATCTAACTCCTGTTAATGTGCAAATAATAAACCTTAACATAAACTATCTTCTACACTTTCTTTGAGGGCTTAAAATGCAACCTTCTATTTTGCAACTTCCAAATTCTAATAAGGTTCTTATTTAAGCTAAGTAGTAATCAAAATTAAGTGTTCAAGTAATGAACCTTTTGCACCTAAGTTGCTTACCTTTGATGATAAATATCTTGATGAGTTGATTCACCAAATTTCTTGTTTGGAATGGTGGTTTCTCGTAGTTGTGAATGCTTCTAGTCTATTGCTCTAAAATTATAGTAGATGATCTTCTCCTTCAAGATCTAGCATGAAACTTTGAAGTCTTGTAGCTAGTAATGCTATCTTAATTACTTCTCTTTAGCACTCAATCTATTCACTAAAATGTTGTCCTTCTAGAACCATTTCAATATTTTATTGTGAATCCAACAAATCTCTATATTTGAAATGTGTCTTATTTAACTATGAAGGGAAATCTCCAAATATTATTGGATTTGGTAGGTTTCTTCTATTTGAGTTCTTCTTCAACCTCTTTATAGGGTTATAAATTCAAATAAGTTTTTCTTCTCAAGAAATTGAAGGTCTTGAGGTCTTTATAAATCTTCTCTCTAAAGTTTGACAAGTTGTTTTCCAAATATTTCTTTCTTTGGGCTTGTTTTTGGATGGTGATAATTATCCCAATTCTTTAACTATTTTTTGTAGTGAATTTCTCCATTGAGTTCTCTAGGGAACTTCTTTGATGGCTTCTCCAATTTCTGCAATGAGGTAATCCAAGCCTTCTCATTTTTTCTTCTTGAGACCTCTCCAAGATATTTAGTCTTGCAACTTCTCTGATCTTCTTGATGAGACATTTCCTTCAACCTTAAATTATGAAAGTTTTGGCAATGAGATATTCTTCACAAATATTTGAAACATGACTCTTGATAGTCCTTCTCTATCTCTTTCAAGGATGGAAGTTCTTCAATAAGATCTTTTATGGATCTCTTTAGCTTCTTCTAGAGGAAGTATTCAATAGCAAAGGAGATCACCAATCTCCTATCTTTCATAGACTCTTCTCTGGAGTCTTCTTTAGGTTCAAGGACTCTTCTCTAGAGTATTATTTAGGATCAAGGCTTCTATGGCCTTTTATTTTAGATTAAGGCTTTTTTGGCCTTTTCTTCAACAATAAGGCTTTTGTGGCTTTTTCTTTAGAAATAAGGATTGTGTGGCCTTTTCTTCTACAATAAGGCTTCTATAACATTTTCTTCTATAATGTGTAGGTCTATAATAGGGCTTCCTTCAGTTTCCTTTTTATACAATAAGATATTAGTAAAATGATTATAAATCTTGTCAATGATGAATATTCACTAGTTGATTTGTCAATCTAGTGGAACGAATACTAAGTCCTAGTCTTCACGAGTTTTTTGTAACTTTGTGGAAAGACTTTAGCCAAATGCAATCTCAAAATTTTTAGAACTGAGATTTGCTTTTCCTCTCTATCTCTCTTGTAGCTCTTCCTAATCCTATTAATCTACCATGGATCTGATACCATTGTTAGCTTTTGGTGATGTATGCCAAGGGAGAATACAATCACAAGATATAAAATATGTAGAAATGTAAGATGTTGAAATATACTTTTAATGGAAAGTGATGAAAATGATACAATGCAATATGGAAAAAATGAACACTCCAAAACTGAAACTGAAGAACTACATTGTATCCATCACCAATTTATATGGTGATCTATACAACACAACTACTACTACCTACAATGATATCTAATCACTCACTATGAGATCCTTTATATAGAAATATGGATTGCTTGGCCAACATTCTACCTAGTTGTACAAGGGGACACCTTGCACATAGACACTTGTGCATTTATTATATTACTTGAAGTAACTAGTTAAATTCCCCCTAAAGTAATCTACTACTCTGGTTATGTACCAAGGATGGTAATTTTTCATGACCCAAATGATGTAACATACTCTAAAAATGGGGGTATTTGCATATACATAGACTTTTGATATCAAAACAAACCAAGCCCTAAGGATGATTTCCCACTCTGGAATATTTATGCACTTGTTGACACCACAACCGATCATGAAATGCTCTCTCTCATGGATGATTTCTTGGGTTACAATAAAATTTGGGTCAACCCTAAAGATAAAACTAAAAAAAAATTCACCATACCATGGGGGAATTTTTGTTATAAAGTCATGCCCTTAAAACTTAAAAATAATGGTACCATTTATTAGCGGGCTATGAATTACATATTTCATGATTACATGCACAATATTTTGGAATACTATATGGATGATATTTTAGCAAAATATTTACTACATCAGGACCACCTCGATGTGTTAGAAAAGGTCTTTAATTATCTTTTAGAGCACAATGTGCACTTAAATTCTAAGAAGTGTGTTTTTAGAGTCACATGTGGATAACTATTAGGCTTCATAGTCTCTAAACTAGGCATTAAAGTAGATCCAGAAAAGATTAATGCAAGTAAAGATATGTTTCCCCTATTAACCTTTCGTAGATACGTATCTTGCAAGAAAAAATTTAATCGATTTGATTCTTCATAGCACAACTTTATAATAAATGCAAGTCATTCAATCACTTATCACAAAGGGGGGTCACCTTCATTTGGGATCAAGAGTACTAGAAATATTTTGATGAAATTAAACAATACTTGGCATCTTTTCTAGTGTTAGCTCTACCTCAACCAAGTGGACCATTCTTATTATACATTATAGACACTGACTTTGTCTTAGGGATGTTGGCCCAAAAGAACAAGGTAAACAAAGAACAAGCCATCTATTACCTTAGCCACATATTGGTCAGTTAAAAGCTTAAATACACCTATGTTGAGAAGCTTTGTTTAGAAGTGGTTTTTACCACCAAGAAACTATGACATTACATGTTCAATCAAACCACATATATCATTTCAAAAGAAAACCCTTTACGGTATATGATGAGTCACACTTATCACAATAGTCATACCATAAAGTGGATCATGATTTTTATGGAGTTTGACCTTAATTTATAACTCAAAAGTATATTAAAGGTTAAATAATTGTTGATCATATATCAAAGGTTCCTCTCCCTGATGGTAAACCAATAAACATAGAACTTCCTAATGATGCAATCTTTGCACTGTTAGACTTGAGAGAACTTGAAGAACCAAAAATCATAGTATATGTAATGCTATTATTCAATGGTTCAAAATATGAACAAGGGGGTGGTGCAGGAATCATGTTTTTCATACCACAAGGGGATCATATTTCCCTTTCATTTAAACTCAATTTCCCTTACACTAACAACAATGCCAAATATGAAGTCCTCCTTTTGGGTCTTCAAATGACTCTTTCCATGGACATAAAGAAATTAGACATCTTTGGTAACTCCTTGTTAATAATTAACCAACTTAAGGGAATTTATTAATGCAAGTGTCCAATCTTGAAATCCTATAAAGTTCTAGTGGACAAATTACTAATTAAATTTGAATGGTACAACATCAATGTGATAACTCATTCATCCAATCACTTTGTGAATACAATGGCTTCCTTGGGGTCTCTAATTCTATAGAACCCATTAGATGATATCACAACTATTCAAATAAATACACTCTCTCAATCCATGGTTTTGAAATACATTTTCAAAGATGAGTGAAATGTTCACATGATACAGGTTGAACCCTACCAACATGGGTTCTCCCCAATTCAAGACATTTTGAACCATGCTTCCTAGGGGTCCTTGGTCTCACAAAATTCTTGTGATAATAACATGACCATATACCTTAAGATTCTCTTCCACTATGCATTTTTGTGAATGTATATAGAGAGGAATAAATAGTTCATCTGGTCCAAGTCAACTTGTATCAAGATTGATTTTCTCAAATTAGAGATTTTTTGAAATTGGGTACGATTCCTTTAGGATTATCACATGCCACAAAATAAATATTCAAGCAAAAAGTGATAAATTATGTCTTGGTAGGATATATACTCTACCATAAAATCTATGATGGTCTTCTCCTTCATTGATTAGAACCCCAAGAATCTACTTGGGATATTTTCCAAGCTCATAATGATACTTGCAGTGGCCATTTTAGGGGTATGGCTATCACTAAGTGCATATTATTGGATCACTATGGAGTTATATTGTTATGCTGATATTAAAATGTGTTAAATATCATCAACATGCTAATATTTTGCACGTACCTTCGTTTACCTTACAATTGATTCATTTGTTGTGGCATTTCTCATAATGGGGATTTGAATTAATCGATAAAATTTTCCCCCATCATATGTTCATCCTAATGGCCATAAAATATTTCACAAAATAGGTGGAAGCTATTCCTCTTACCACTATGATAGGTTCACACATTGTGAAATTCATATTACATAACATCATATGTCATTTTGGTATTCCAGCCAAAATAATTTTGGATAATGGGCCATCATTCAAAAATATGAATATGAGAGATTTATGCACTAAATATAATATTCAAAATAGCTTTTCAATGTCTTATTATCCACAAAGTAATGGGCAATTAGAGGTATCAAACAAAATAGTAATTACCATTCTCAAGAAAATAGTAAATGGTAATCATTAAGATTGGCATATTCAACTACCTCTAGTAGTTTGGGCTTATCAAACTAGCATTCAGATGCCCAATGGGGTAACTCTATGTTTATTAGTATATGGTACTGAGGTCATCATGCCCTTGTAATTAAAAATTCCATGATTGCAAATTTCATTGTAAGAGTTCATTGTTGATGACACTGGGTGACAAGTTCACGTAGATCAACTCATGCTTCTTGATGAACGTTGCATCAATGCTCTTGAGCATATTCATGTTTGTCAATATTGTATTAAGTGAGATGATGGCACAAAATTCCATATCAAGGATTTGAATTTGTTGATCTGGTGCTAAATAAAACTAATAGAATTCAAACTTGTCACCCCATTTACGAGATAAATTTATAGCTAATTGGTTGGGCCTGTTCATCATAATGCAAAAAGTAGGGCTAGGGACTTATTATCTAGCTTCTATTGAATATTTTGAGGAACCTAAACCTCTTAACATCCTCCACCTGTGGGTATTTTATGCATAATACACAATGTAAAAAAAATAATACAATAACAAAATAACAAAAACAACACAAAATAAAAAATCACTAAAATATTGCATTGCTTGCATCATCATTCATTTACATGACTGCATTTCATTGTTTAATTGTATTTAGCATATAATTCATTGCATTAGCATCACTTCGTGTCATCACTAACACCTATATTTGTGGTTGTTTGACCATTATGAGGTCCTTGTAAGATTATATAGACATCGGATGACCATTGCAATGATGTTCATACAACCACTGACTATTTTATGCACATTTATTAATGTTCAAAATTTTATAAAAGACTTACATACACCACACATTCATTTTCACTATTTGCATTTCATAAGGCACCACACTTGTATGACTATCATGAGTCTTAATCAAACCTTTTATCTCATCATTATTTGCATTTTTTCTTGTGATATTTTGATTATTAAGGGGTTCTCATAAGATAGGGTAGATATCGTATGACCATCATAAATGATGTTTATACAACCACTAACTATTTTACACACACCTCTTACTTTTCAAAAGATTATAAGGAAATCACACACATCCAAAAAATAATTTCCATCCATATTTCCCCTTGGTGTTTGTGTTTTTCCCCTTACCCAGTAAGTTGTTATAGGGTTTTCAATAGGGTCTTTCGATCATTCAACCATTCCTAGTTTTATTTTCAAATTTTGTATAAATCTATCCTAATTTTTGAAGGTGGGGTCTTATTATAATTGTACCTTGTATATCTCAAAATCCTAACACAATTTCACACTTAAATAAAATTTTGAACATGGAAGGATGATACTACAACGTAGTCCTTACCCCCTAAGTGAAAGTTTTTCCTTGCTCATCATATTATAAGCATGGTCTATAATGCTCAAAATTGAAAAAAGGACAAGCTACCCCATATCCAAAGCAACAAAATCCCTTGCTTCACTAAAAAATGAGCAAGTGTCCCTACAAAAAGATATAAATCCCTTGCTCTTAAACAAAATAAGCAAGTATCCCCCCCCCAAAGAAAGAGATAAATCCCTTGCTCTTCCACAAAATGAGCAAGTATCTCCAAAAAAAGAGAAAATCAAAAGAAAATAAGGGGATAAAGAGCTTGAATCCTTGGAATTCTTAGTTTTTGACAACCATGGGATAATCTCCATTACTAGAAATGGGCTATAGATGTTGGCTTGGTAGTAGAGTAGCCTTAAGTATGGCAATATGTCTATCACATTATCGACCTTTTTTTGTACAAACCAATATTAGCTTATGGATGGGCTAGATTTTGGTGTCTTGTGTTTCCTAGTAGTCTAGTCCAACCACATACAAAATTAGGATAATAATGGCCATAGGACAATACCCATTATAGCAATGGGCTATAAACATTGGCTTGGAAATGGGGTAGAATTATGCATCATATTCATGCACTTCACTATCCACACACTAGGATATTAAATATCTAGGTCTTCCTAGTAGATTTTTATCTTTTAGAGTCATGTATAGTCAATATACAACTTTTGACTAGTCAACTAGGGTGTTTGAGTCTCATGAAAAACATTATTGTTCCCTTGTAACATCTCATTATCTCACAACCATCATTCATATTTTTTTACATTACATTACATTTCATATTCAAATATATGACTTTTGTGAAAATATTAACATTTTAATTGGTGATATTTATAAATTTTGTGGTGCTTACACTTAGTTTGTTTTGCATCTTATATTTATTTCATTATGTTTTTAACATGTAAACATACAAATCATATTTTGCATCATCATGTCATTAATGCATCACATACATACCTAGGTCTATGCATCCATACTAGCTCTAACATACATGCATAATCATATCTACAATGTCTAGGCATACATCAATCATCCATCATTACATCCATAATTGCATCCATACATGAAATAAACACAAATGCATAATAAAATCATGATAGGCCATAATAAACATCACATATATGTCATATAAAAGGTCCATCATAATATAAAACACCCATAGGCTATAATGGAGTGGGTCCTTGAACCTAACACTAAAAAATAAAATCATATACATAATAGAAACCCTCAAGATGGTCTTGCACCACCAGTCTCCTCACTACCCTTAATATCATATTGATGAGGCTACCCTAAACCATTGACCCCTAACATCTATGGAGTGCCTAAAAATCTAGGAACTTGTGGTATCATTGAAGGCTATCCAAAATTGTTGCATTGGCTTTGATGGGATGGATTCGTTGATGAATGTGAGGGTAGTGTACCCCCTCGTCGGTCCATATCATCCTCCAATATACTGATGTAGTCCTGATCTAATTGATGTTAATACTAGCAGTGCATCAATCTCCCCTAAAAATTTGATATCTATACCTATAGCCTAACTATCTTACCCATGGCCTACCCACCTGTGCCTTGTCTAACTATCATCCCTACCAACTACACCTGTAGAGCATTGTGCTTTATTGTGATCCCTAATAATTGGATTCATAGAGCATCCTTCTCTACTGTAATACCTATCACCTAAACTCATAGATCATATCACTCTTCCATCAACTTAATAGCCTCATTATTTAGGCTCTTCACTTGAGCTTTAAGGGTATCCCTCTCCTTATCAAAACCTTGTCACCTCTACCTCTCACCATACAACTAACTATGCACTAATACCTACACTATATTCTAGTTAGTCAACTATACCTAGAGGATGCAGACCTACTCCCTAAATGCAACTATCTACTCCTAAGGACTCTCCTCATCCTCCTCATCCATTCCCTCACCTCTCCAAGAAGTCTCCCCCTCCTCCTCTTAGTAATAATGCACTCATTTCTAGGATGGATCTATCACCACCTCTACTTCCCCTAATCCACTAGCCCTAGCCTTACCTCCACCAATCCTACCATCCTACCATAGCCACTCCATCCACCAGGTTTCATACTTGAGAGTCATCCCAAGATCCTCTATTTATGGATAATCTAAAGGCTCATCTAACTCCTCCTTGATAGGCTCCACTTGAGGCCATGGGATATGAGCCTCATCTATCCTACACATGTAGACAACAACCTCATCAAGTACATCCTATAATACCCATAGTGACAAAGTAAATCATGAGTACTATAAGTACTCATGTTCAATACCATACCAATGTATCAACCATCGACCATACCTCACCCACCTTAGCTATTGATCGACCTTTTTTCAAAGTGTACAATTCCTCCAAGACTACCATATCACATGATCTGGTCTCAACCTCTTTAGTGAATCTGCATAATATAGAATGATACATTGGTATGTGTGGCTCTTTCCCTACTCCTGAATGTGTATCCACCACATGGTATATGGTATCTCCCTATCCATCATCTCCCTAAAACTAGCCCATGGTATTCCATTCGGTCTATCCACTCGAAGGTGCTACCATCCCCAAATCTATAATAGGAAGTTGCACCCTAACTCCAATCAATGACAATGTTGAATCTCATACAAAGCTATTGGATATTTTTCTTGCATCCTTGAGATAAGCTATCATGCTACAATAAAAACTAATTGCCAATGAGAAAATATAGGCTCTAGTCATCTTACCTCTTTAACCTAACAAAATAGTACTTTATATTTTATAGACATATTAGGGATGATAAGGAAAACCTTGAGGTGAACTTAAAGTTTTTAACATTTTATATTCATGCTCTTCTAGATTTATGATGGTAAGTTAAGGTTTTATAAAATTGAACAAGCTTAAAGAATAACAGTTCGATTTTACCTTATGTATGACTGGTACCTTAATACTTTGGGCTATAGTAGCAAGATTTAATAACAAAGTAGTATATTAGAAAGAATGAGGAAAAGAAAGAATTGGTGCAATTATATTTATTTGAGTATTGTAATAAACATAAAAATTGACCAACAAAAAAATGTTCATTATACATTCAAATAATTTAACCCATAATGAAGACACACACATAAAATTGATTGCAAAGATATGATAGGAAAGAATTCCAAAATTGTATTAATATCATAATTGATTACCTAAAGAATTTTCTTGAACTTACCATTGATCTCTTTTAAAGATTAATATATTAAAATTCTTCATTCAAATTATGTAGCAAAGACTTTTCACTCTCCCATTTCAACCTAGTAATAGTTGAGTCTCTAGACGTTTGGCTCAATAATTTAGAAATAATATCAACTTCTTGGGCACTTTTATATCATATCCTACACAACAATGGGAAGAATAAGGGATGGAAAAGAAGAAATACACAAAGGGAAATACAATAGCAAAGAACAGGGTACTCAAGTATACCTCTTAGCAAAAATATGCTATGCAAAAAAGCTTGATTCTTATTTTTGGCTATGGACATCCTTATTATAGCTATGATGGCTCTGTAACTATAAAAATTGCTCCAATATGGACCTTCCACTTGGAGCTATCTACTACCCTATTATTGTCTAGGTGTATTACAGCTCAATATTAGCTATCAAAATTTAAATTAACTATTAGTATATCAAAATTTGGCTCCAACTATTATCCACCTAGCTTCACTTCTCAAATTTACCCTACGATATTTTATTTTCCCTTTTCTCCTTTTGTGGGTCCCAAACTACTTATTGACTCTGAGGGCCTTTGAATTTGTCTAATAGCATCATTTTCTTCTTGACTCGCTGTGACTACATCAATAATTAGCATCCAAACTTCTTCATAAAATGTGTTGAGAGTGCCAATTCTATCTAGTGCCCTCATCACCTTGATTTTATTTTCTTTCAAAGTCATCTTCTTAACTAGAAATAATTTGATTATATCATAGGAGTATTTTGTTGAAGATATGACTTGATCTAAAAAATTATCCTTGTTCATCCCATAAAATTAAAACTCTTGAATATTCTTAATCACTAGTAAGCTGAACCTTTCTGAACTGAGTAGTTTTGTGAGGCTGATATTTGCCTACCTTACTTTGGTAATCATTGCTTGTTCAACATCATCAATTTCCTTGACTATGATCTTCCACCAGGGCCTGTCAGTCATAAGGCTGGTGAATTTTTCATACTCTACTTGATAGTTGTGACTCTGACTATTTTTTGTGACCACCTATTTAGTTATGATTTTATCATATTATGTATGACATATTTTATAGATTGGAGAAATAACCACCATATTTTTGTCAGTCCTTTCTAGAAAGGATTTATTTTCTTGTTTGTCTCCATTATTTTTCTAAATTCTCTACAACATCTATCAATCATTTTAGATTCCTCTTCTATAAAATTGATCATTTTCTCTTTATAATGTTTTATTATTGTTGGCCCCTGCATTTGTTTTCTCTTTGAAGGCATTTGTTTTTGAAAATTATTTACCTTAGATTGTAGCTTTGTAGTTTCTTCTTGTTGCTTTTTTTCTATGCCTACAATAGTTATGCTTTAGTTTTCCATGCCATTATTTCATTTTCTATGGCTAGAGCAATCTGTGCATGTACCTGCACTGCATATTTGAACAAATCCACTATTTCTCCTACTACTTTTGCATCCCTTATTTCAAGATTTATTTGGATTGATTCTACTCCCTTTATAGGAATTGTGATCATGGTCTTGGTGATAGGGCAAGAACTTGTTGAGGGAATTGTACTTTTTTTTTTGCTCCTTGATTGTGTTTCTATCACTCTCCCTTCCATTATTTCTTGTATATGTTCTTCCTCAGAAGTGAATTCTGTAATCTCTTTTATTTTGACCAGGGTGATGCTTACAAGTTTGCTAGTACTCATTCCAATTATAGATATCTTATGAGTGGGAGAGTTTGAAGGGCTTGGAGCTTCTACTTGGTAGTCTCTAAAAACATTGGCAAATCCTCTAGTTTTTTGTATCTTCTCCCAAGCTATTACAAAAATATTCATCTCTTTGTTGTTTATCTTCAAGGCTATAGGTACCGCCTGAGGTGAACCTATGACTATCTATTCCAAGCATTATGGGATCATCAAAGCCTTTGCCAAAATTTTAGTTTTAGGTTGGCTTAGTGCAGAGGAGGTAAGTACAATCTGATTCCCCTTATCCAAATTTTGGGGTTGAGGAGTGCAAAGACACTAGGAGTACCTTTTTTTGTTTGAATCACCACTTCTACTAGTATCTCAATTTGCTCAGGTTCTTGATTGATAATTTATGCAAGAGGATCTATGAATTATTCTAGAGGTATGACAAATATTTGTGGTGTTATTTTATCCACTATAGCATCTCTTACCCATTTCATATCTGCAAATTAGTTTCCCACAATTTCTATTTACATATGTGCCCTTGTTAAGTTCTTATTATCCCATATGGCTTTAAGATATGTCCCTTACTTTTGAGCCAACAAAAGTTTATCTTTGAATTCATATCCTCTATGTATCAGAGGTTTTGGATCAATGACAATGTCCATGTAGCATCCATTGGAATCATATGGTCTCCACGTAATTTCTATGAAACAATAGGAGTCCATTTTTGGTAATGCCTTCATTAAGAAATTATCTATATACATACTATCCTCTGTATACATACTATCCTATCTTATCGGGTGCGATAATCCAAGAAATTATTTTTTACTTCCTCCTAAACCTCAATCTGGATTCTTCTGTAGATTGTCTTACTATCTCCAAGGTAGCCAATGATATAGGATAGAAAGTGGGTAAATCCTTGGGTGGCAACTTGACCCCATACATCCTAATGGAACTAAAGTTCTTTGCGAGAAAGAAGTTCCCTACCCCTTTTTCTTCAAGGTGTTTTACTATGACCGAGCTCATCCTAGGGGGATCTTTCTCAGTGATCACATAATACATGTTAGTCAAAAATATACCATAAAATTCTAAAAAAGTGGAGGCACCTTTCTATATGCAAGGTAGCCTGTCCTGAATGATTACCCTTCGCACACCCCCTAATTGTGTAATTGAATTTTATGTGAATTGTTCCATAATAAAGTGAATGATAAAGGAGTAGTGGGAGAAGCAAGGAATGGATTATCGATCCTCATTTATTTATTTCTACAATTATTTTAAATCTTTATCCATTGTATCACATATTAAATCCTATCACTTGTACATTGGAAATTTCCAAGCATTTTTGCAATGTACTATCAAAAATATAAGTTCCATATCGATCCAATTTAGGTCTTCGACCCCATTATTATGTGGATCGTGTCGACATAGTTTTTCACCCACTTGTGAAGTAAGGATTTATAAATGGGAAACTCTATGGACACTAATTTGTCATAGTCAAACAACTTTTCATAGAGGGTGGTGCCAGTAATATGTCTAGCCTGTGAAGAGACCACTATTTTATCATAAACCAATGTAGTTTTTTCTAGCCTAAATATCTATTCAATCCTTTTCATCATAATTATATAAATGGGTTTTTTTCTACTATTTACTATAGCCCTAGTGTTAGGGTTGTACGATATAGCCAACCATGACAACAAGTCAGGGAAAAAATGCATCCTTGGATACAATAGCTTTACCAGATTAGTCCTTCATGTATTGCAGTGGGGCTTCTCTTATCCTTATCTACATGCACCCTCTAAAAAATGATCTTTAGTATATTCAGTGGTCTTTGCCATTCTTTAGTACTTGATTCAAAACTGAATTTCATGATTTCTTCTTCCCCCAATCCTACTCAGAGGATTCTCTCATCAATATTTTATTAAATGGTACCTTCTCCTCTAATGTTTTGAGATTCATCTTAGGGGAAACTGCTCTTGAAGATGCCATTTCTAACCACTCTCATTCTAAATCTCTATAACTAGTTTTCTCAACTCTCGATGATTCAAGGATTCTCTTAGCTTTGTAGATCACTTACTACTATTTATGTGTTTTAAAATTTTTCCTCCATGAAGCATCATTAATATTATACCATCTACTACTATACTATTACTATATCATTCTACCATATCACTCTCCATAATGGTCTTACTATCATGAATTATTTCCGTTTTAGTTGATTTATGTAATTGGCCATTAGATCATACACATATACGATTTTATGTCATCTAATTAACTAATGTTGTATTAAATCATGGGCCTAGATAGATTCAAAGAAAAATTATAGTTGGTCTCTGTGTCTGCAACTTCTTAATTGGTCCCTATTTGTGTTAGTGAGATAATAATCAATTCAAGTGCCCAATTTGCTTTATCAAACATGGATCCACAAGATATTGCTTTAGTGTGGTGACACTCCAATCATGCGATCGATCGATCAATGTCCACC